>JAOEHY010004109.1:0-17909 GCA_025447955.1 Psilopsiagon aurifrons | reverse complement strand
CGATCTCGCCGGGTTCCTCGGTGGAGCGGCGTGCTCCAACCTGCGCGGCCCTGCCCACTGCCGCCGCCTCCTCGCCCCGCCGGGCCTGAGCCTCAGAGCAGACACCGTCCGGCGACCGGCTGGGCCAGGCCGTGCGGGTTCTGATTTGCGTTGCAAGGCAGCGCCCGGGGATGCGTGGCGTGAGTCATCCTGCTGTTCAGCAGGTAAACTGTAGGAGAAGCCGGTGTCTTTCAAGCACCGAGGGTTTAAATCTCGCCGACCCTGCTCAGCCAGCGCACCTGAGATCCCCTCCACCGGGTTTGCCTGTGGGGGTCATTTGCTGGTGGAAGCAGCTTCCCTCAGAATAACCCGGCCAGGGTCGGTGGAGGAAGGTTCACAGTGTCCACAGCACCGGTTGCGCTGTAGTTTTAGATGTAGCTGGTGCCCTGCACGCATTGTCTGCCTTGTGCCCCTCGCTTGAGGACTGGCAGTAAAGGTTCATAATCCTGCTAATGCAGCCGCAGCAGGCTGTGGCAATTCCTTCCTTCTTCCAAGGTCGAGAGTTTCCTCCTTACTACTGTGCTGCGCCTGGTTGTGGATGGATAAGATGAGGGAGAACATGGTTGTTGCTGATCAGTGATGGTGGTTTTGCTCTCTTGGGCACTACCACAAGTGTGGACCCATCCAGCTACAGGATGCAAGCCTGTGTTTTGCCAGGAGATCTGTGGTAAAACTCACAGCTTCCAGTAAGCGGCACCTCTCTGATAGTTATTTAAAGCATCCTCCTGCATTGTTCCAGAACTATTTCCTTTTTCCTCTGAGGGAAACCTAGGGTAGGAAACTGACAGTCCCTCAGGTAGCCCGCTTCCACCTCGCTCCAAGTCTCGCCTGCTTGTTGGATTGGAGGCCAGCAGAGAGCCTGCAGAGGGTGGAAGCACATCTCCTGTATCCTGCCTGTTGTGTGGTCAGCAAAGACAACACTTCTGGTTTGGGCCACTTTGTTGTGATTCACATATTCTACTTTCAGGTCAGGAGTTTGGTATTGATGGGGCTGTAAAATGGATGTGCTTGCTGGAAACAGCCTTCTCTACCCTTTGAAGTGTATAGGAGTGTTCCACTGATTTCAGTGGGAAAAGCTCTTTTGTCTGGCATGCTAGTCTGTCTGCCAATTAGTATTTCATACTGATTGGAAGGGAAAGGGCTATGGACTGATTTGTGAACACTGGATATTTGATTGTAAACAGTGTGTGCAGATTGAAAATCAGTTATTTGGCAGTTGTTTCTTTGTTTGATCCAGCATCTTATATATGGCTATGCCTAAAAATGAATGTAAAACCCTGTTATGACTGAAAATCTTGCACCATGTCACCAACACCTATTCCTGTGGTAACAAGCATGGCCTGCAGAGCAACAGAAAATGAACTGAAACCAAGGCATTGAAATCAAATTGTAGGCAAGGTTTTTTGACAGCGTCCTGATGACCACCTGGAGTCCAGCATCATGTGAGGATTGGTGTTTATAGCAGCCAGAGCCCATCTCAGTCATGCAAGGAATCACTTTCCAAGCACAGTTTTCCTGCCAATGGGGTTTGTTTGCTTGGTAATAAGAAACAATGGTCAACTCAGTTTGTTACTTGAGCATTTTAGTGACCGAGAAGTAGAATTTGGAATTGTGTGCTGAATCCATTTTCTTAGCTAGGCAAATGCCAACTTGGCAGCCTATCTGGAAAGCTGATAGCGCTGGGACAGACGTGATTGCGGAAATTGGTTTTGACAGTCTCTAGTAAGTCTGCTTTTAAGATACCTCTTTCTGTTGGGAGAAGAAAACACAGTTACCACCTTCAGGACTGGAAGGACTGGATGAGATTGAGGAGAGAGGCAATGGCATTGTCTGCCGCTTAATATCGTTAAAGACAGGAATGGTTTAGCTTTGAGTAAGGCTGGTACTTATTCACTAGGGTGGTGCTAGCTATAGTTGAGAGGAGGGGAAGGAGTAGCATCAAGGACGTAATTCCCCCTCCTAAAGTCCTGAGACTTCAACCTTGGATGAAACCTGGTCTTACTTGGCGAAGCATGAGAGTGGCACCCACAGAGAGGACAACGCGCTCTAGGTTGTGTATCCTTATTTTACTGAAGTCATAAACAAGTTATTCTTGTACACTGCAGAAAACCTCGCAACCACAAACCCAACAGTAACTTCATAAATGATAAGCTTGTTTTCCTCCCCCTCTTCGCAGATACCCTGAGTGCAGCAGACAGCAGAGATGTGCATTGCTGGAATCCAGAGAGTTTTATAACGTGACAGCTGCTTGCTGAAAGCCCTGCAGATACAAAACAATGCTTACTTTAAGTCTTGGGAAACATCTCCTACTAAGTAGAAGAAAAAAGCATTTAGGTGAAGCAATGTTGCCAGTCCCAGTTGTTTATGAGGCTTGGGCTCTGTCTTTATACATTTTAAATGCTTTTTATTTTCATTCTGCTTTTTGAGCCTTTCAAGTGCATGTTTTCCATTTCTTTTCCATCTGACAAGAAAGTCTGGAATCAAGTCCTTTAACTTTAAAAACAAAAATCTGGTTCAGAGTCCTGTATAGTCATGTAGCTCCAGACATGGAGTGTTTAAAAATAAAGCCACTTTCATGAGAATCACCCATCTTGAAGGTGACTTTCTGTTCTGAGTTTAAGTAAATACTTTGTTGGCGGTTTAAGAAGCTTTTAACAACATCTGATCTGCATTTGCTTTCCAGGCAGATTTCTTTCTTTTTCCTTCTTTTCTAAAACTCCAGAGCTTGTTTCATGTCTGTGTGTGCTGATGTGGTCAGAAATGAAGTGTACCAGCATGCCTGTGATGTGTGTTGAATAATGCATACCAGTGCTTTCAAAAATACACATGCAGGTTACATGCAATTGTCTCCTTAAGCTGCTGAGTGGTACTATGAGATACAGAGCCCATCTTCTGTGGAGACAGGAGGAGGAGGAGGTGGTTTGTGTTTACTGGGTGGGGTGAGGTGGAGAACAGAAAGCCTGAGGGAATCCTAAATGCCTTCAAGGCCTGAAGCTCGACATCCTGATGTTTAACCCAGTCCTCCTTTTGAAAGGGAGTTGACAGATGAGTGATTTCTTTTAGTTGAGCTTTCTGAATCGACTTATTTAAAATCTGTTGTTTGAAGCACTGGTGTCTTCAAGCTGTACACACAAGACAAGAAGGAGACGTCCTTATTCAGTGTGAAGATTTATCTTTTACTGCTACATATGTAAAAGTGCCTGGAAATGTATTATCCAGGGGACACAGAAAGAGGTTTTTGACAGGCTGCTCTATCTCTAGCAGTAAAGCCCAGTAAATGCAGAGACCTGGCTGCCTGGCTCATTGCTAAGTGTCAGTCCCGCTCTTTGCTCCCAAGCCAGATGCTCTGTGCTCGCATTTCCAGGAGGTTACTGCTCTACTTGTGTGGTTTGAATCACTGAAGTCTTTGGCCTTGTGCCTTAAAGTGCCAGCAGAGGTATGCTGTAATTGCCCGTAAATGCACCGTCTGTCATATTATTGTTTCATTACTCCAGCTTCTCAGCGCCGTGCACTGCTCAGTGTCTCTCTTGCTATCTTTATTTAATTGAGCAGAAAAAATCTGGGACTTGTGCTTCACTTACGTCACTTTGTATTTACGCAGCATCACTGAATCCTACTATGAAGTCCCAGCTTTTGTTTGCAGAAGTCAGTCTTCTGTATAGAAAAGATATTGTCAATATCTAAAGCATATGTTAGAAGGAGAATCAATATTTTAACACATGGTAAAGTCAGACCATAAATCTCTCAACACAGTCAAATGATTGTATTATTTGCCCTTGAAACACCGCTCCTCCCTCTGAGAAACAGGAGGGGGAAAGAAAACTCCTGAATAACCAAGCCCTTGTCCGCACAATGCAGGACTGTTCTGAGCTCCTCGCTGTGTGTTGCTTCTTTCTTTTCTGTCTACTGACTCTTTCTTCTCTTGTGTGTCAGACGCCTGCCTCTTATAGACCTGTCTTTCCCTATCCCATCCCTGTTCATCTGTTTCAGAGTATAACTGGGATGAGGCCAGTTTCTCCCTATCCCATCCCCGTGCATCTTGTTCAGAGGATTACTGGGACATCAGCTCTTCCCTGAGATCAGCTCATGAGGACCAATTCCACTGCCTACTTGTTGCCATTTCAATCGTCCCTAAGCTTCCTCCCAGGCTTACAGCTGAACCCTTATTAATGTGTGTTGAAAAAATAGTCTTCCAGAGCTCTCTCCAACACTCTTCTTGTCTTTATGGCCTATAAAAGAACTCAGCAGCATGCTGACTTCCTCATGCTCCCTGTGTCTGTGACAAATGTGTGTCATTTTCCTGGTCTTACATTTAGCTTTCAGTCTCTGAATCAGAACAGAGCAGCCCGCATACAGGATCAAGATCAAGGCTCCTGTGCACTACCACAACAATAATAAATATTAGGGTGGCTCGCACTCATTCTGCTGTATGGTTTTCATTGCTCTGGGCTGAGGGAGTTTCACGATGTCCTTTTGGAATATGGTTGTGCCCCTGAATTATTTTATTTTCAGGGGTTTTGGTATTTCAGAAATTCTCAACTAACATTCTCCTTTACAGGTGTATTCCTCCTGGTAACGCCTGACAGAGCCAGCACCATTGCTGGGGTTGTTGTTCTCCCTTCCCACAACTGAACAATAAGATTACTCATTTCATACTGTTTTCTCATTTGTTTTATTTTTCATCCATCTCTTTCCTGCAGGAAAGAGCAATTTATATGTAATGATTTCACTGTGGAATTGACTTCAGGCTTTACTGCTATTCGTCACTATTTAGGAAATCCATCCCTGGCTCCAGGAGAACACTCAATTCCTGCTTACAGTCTGGAAGAGGGAGGGAAAATAGCAGCGCTGCAGCTATTGAGACCAACAGGCAAATATTTTATTCCACCTCAATTTTCCCTTCCCAAATTACTTCTAAAGATTTTTTTTCTCTTTGTGAGGATGCAGATGAGGGTTGGTTGTTTGTTTTTTTTCCTGGGCACGCTTCTATTCATCTTCTACCACATTTCAGGCAGTGGAGCTTGCAGCAGTGACAAAATGCAATCCCAGGTAAAACTGCTTCTGCCCATAGCCTTGGTTAACCTGGTACGTGCCTGGGCATGGGGCAGCTGGCTTTTTCACACAGCTCAGCGTGGATGTGCTGCCACTCCCAGACACTTTTAGGACACAGATAAGTGGAATTGTAATAAAACTGTTCTGCCTTTCTGAGGCTACCAATGCCAGGGGCCTTTCTCTTCCTCGGGGCTGCGGGAGCCTCCTTCCTTCATCAGCTTCACACCTTTATCAGCTAAAAATGATAGCAGTACAGAACTGATTGCCTTCGGGCTCTCTCTTTAAAGGTCTGGCTACACTGCTACCCTGTTGTGGCTTTTGAGGACTGGAAGATCAGAGAGGACAATCGGGAAGTAGGAGGCTGCTCCCTCTTTTATGCGGGATGGAGGTAGGATATGCCCTTGTATGAAGTTCAGAAGAGAAAAACTTGGGCTCCACTCACATTCCTACGTACTGTGCCATACCAGTCAGCCTGGTACTAATCTTCATGGACCTTTGAAGGCATGAAATGACATGCAGTGTAAATGAAACCCAAGCCACACCATACAAGATCATTGGTGCCAGCCAGTTTTAGAAGGCTGTCTTGTACCACCTGAAGGCATGCAGATCTGCAGTGCTCACACAGCCTCAGAGTCCAACAGCAATGTGTGGCATGTAAAAGGCTGGTGAACCCACAGCCACTTAGGACTGAATGCACTTTCCTGGGGAGGAAGTGGCTTTTCCCTTGGAAAGCTTGACTCCCCAGGGTCTGCGTGAGGTCAATGGAAAAAGTGATCTCTTCAGAATACGATTCAGAATGCCTAAGCACAGGCTTATCTTACTGACTGCAGAGGAAGCTTAACCTCTGTAGAGTTAAACTAGCTTTTGTGAATACCCATCCCCTCTTGCTCCTTAGCTGTGGGATTTATGCTAGTCCTGGGCATGGTTAGTCCTAAGGTACGCTGCCTCTGGAAATTCGGGTGCTGCATATCCAAGCTAAGAGAAGCTTGTGCACTACAGAGAACAGAATGTCCTGTTGCATCCTGCTTTGTCACTTCAAGTTACCCTGGGATGTCAAAAAAGAATTTGCAAGTACCAGAAGTATGAAATGGAGTCAAGATAGGTTAGTTTCTTTAGGGATGGCCTGGCTGTAATCAGCATCTGTTTCAGCTTAGCTGATTTTTTGTTCCAGCCTTTCTTTCCTTTCAAAGTACAGACAACTGAAGCCTTTAATTTGCCCCGTCTTTCACTGCAGAGAAAAGTAGGAGTTTCTAACAGCTGATGCTATCCTGTCTTGAATATCTACACTAAAAAAGTACAGTTTATTGTCTGCTGTGAATGAAAAAGATCTTACTTGTTTCTGTTGTTTCTAGTGTTGACTTTGAAAGATAAATTGTTTGAACTGGTTGACTCTCTTGTTTGTGTAATTGAAGATTAGCCTGTTTGGTAGCCTGCTGGATTTGCAGTTTTCCCTTGCACTAGATAAACTGCAGAGCTGCCGGCCCTGGGGCAGTTAGGACACAGTACATATTTGAAAGGTTTGTGTTCATACAAGTAAAGAAGAGAAAATCATGTTATACATGGCATTCTGGATGTGCTGTCTCAGTATTGCTATGTCCTGTCTTTCCACTTGGAAAAGCTCCTGTAAGACCTAGAAATTCTGTTTAAAAACTTGCAAACAGCCTCACAGGCACAGATAGGTGGCTAATGAGATGAAAGTTGAAGCTGGCAGGACCAGAACAGTTTTTACATAGAATCATAAAATAGTTTGGGTTGGAAAGGACCTTAAGATCATCAGTTCCAACCCCCCTGCCATGGGCAGGGACACCTCTCACTAAACCATATCACCCAAGGCTCTGTCCAACCCAGCCTTGAATACTGCCAGCAATGGAGCATTCACAGCTTCCCTGGGCAACCCATTCCAGTGCCTCACCACCCTCACGGTAGAGAACTTCTTCCTCATATCCAATCTAAGCCTACCACACAGACACAGGCCCTAGCACTCTGGCCAAGTCCAGAAGTCTCATTAGCAGTATCAGATAGAAGGAAACACCTTAAAGACTGTCTTCTTTCCAGATGTTAATCTAATTTCCACCTGCTAGCATGGTAGTTTTATGACCCTACATCATGCTGCTTGGTTTTGAGAACACAGGTACCTTAATCAAATGCTGTCCTTTTATCATTGCATTTGCTTTGTAGAACCAACTGGAGGAAAAAGCAAAAGTGGATTCATGTCACTCAAGTAAGCAGACCTGGCTCTGAAGATGTAAAAGGAACAGACAGTAAAAATAGCAACATCTTACTGTGCTGTAGTCCCTCAACAGAGAACCACATTTTGAGTTCCCCTTCTTTGCATCCTTCTTTGTATTGCATCAGCATCTTGCACCAAGCAGCAGCTTTTGCTCTGCTGGGGCAGTGTCTGTTTTCAACGTGATGGCCCTTGCTGTCAGCCACTCTGCTGGGAATATTGGCTTCTAGACATTTACATGGCTCTGAAAGCCTGGGTGCATCTTCCAGGTATGGTGTCTGTGCCAGGAACCCTTTCTCTCTCCCCTTCAGCTCCTGAGTTGTGCCAAGTATTCCAGCCTTCCCAGTTTTTTGCATACTCATAATAGTAACACTGGAGCCAAGGTGACATTCAAGGGGAAGGTAAAAAAAAGCAATGACAAAGGCATACATTGTCTTCCTGATTGGTTTGATGCTCATAAAATGAAATGGGCTTTCTTGTGTTATCAGCCTTCAAAGCATGTTTCTAAACCTGTTGCAGCCCTTGGCTAAGAGACTGAAGCCAAACTCCTGGTAAACTGATGACTCAAGAAAAGGGAAAGAAAAAGGATAGGGCAGGAAGGCCTGGGTAGATTAAAGTGTAGATGACAGGAAGATAAAGCGTAGGACTGGAACTTGGAGGTTTGAGAAGTGATAGCGGGACATTCAGATTCACAGAGAAACTGAAACTGGGAATTAGAGGAGTTTTATACTGAGACTGGCTGGGAAGAAACTGGCAGCAAGAGAGGGAAGACACGGGAATTTAGTTTGCCAGTATAAGGAGATAAGAAGAGACAGGAAAGTTAGGGGGATAGGCAGTGAGATGAAGAAGCAGACAAGAGAACTGAACTAGGACCTGGTGTGGGGAACCAAAGTTGAAGGCCCTGTTGGAGGCTAAGAAAGGAAAGACAGCCTGAGGAAGGATCAAGTGATCAGTCTGAAACTGGAGGTCATGCACATGGATGGGAACAGAGTAGCAGAGAAGAGCTGTGAGAGACAGTGGGACATCCTGACTGCCAGAGCTGGAAGTGGAGCAGAGCTTCCCTGAGGCTGGCCTTCACGTTGGCTTAGGCAGCAAAGAATTTGCCTCTTGTGTTGTCTGCCCCAGCCCACAGCACAGAAACGGCGTAAACCAAGTGTCCTTGGCCAAGGCAGCAGCAGCTGCCTGCCTGGGGGAGGAGAGAGGCTTTCTTCTATGAGATGACAAGAATTGTACAGTTGGGAGGAGGTAGTGAAAAGGCCACATGACCAAGAGAGAAAGGGTCAATTCATTAGTCTGGCAGCCACTAAATTAAGCAAAGACAAGTGGGGCTATGGTATCAGAGGTAACTGACTTCAGTCAAAGATGATTCTAAAGTTGCTAGATTGATCTTGCGGTCAGCTTAAGCAAGCTCAGCTAATTAATTGCTCTGTTTTAGTTCATTGTGTAAGAGCTAGCTCCTAATAAATCACACTGGGTTGTAGAAACATGCTTGAAACAACTGTGTAAATACTAAATAGCCTTAGGAATGGTTTTATGAATCCACTGAATAATCCAAATTCCAACACTCATCCCCCTCTTCTGCTGGTTAACAACACTCTGCTGTTGCTGTTTCAAGTGAAAGGGGCAGAGGTCTGTGTTGGACACACAAAGGTACCAGCATGGCTGATGACCCATAGAGGTGCTGTGGTGTTGCATGATCCTATACTGATCGCTCTCCCTTTCCGGAACAGGTGCTGAAGGAGCATTATGAAGGTTGAAAAGGCATGTATTTAAAAGTTAGTCTATGTCCAAATGAAACTTCTAGTGAAACCTTAACTCAGAACACATATGCATGTAGCTTATGAAATGCTTGTTAATTATATTTCCCCTTGCATTCATTTCAGTGTGAATGGCAGTCATTCAGGATCCTCACACAGTTCTATGGGTTTTCTGGGGCAAGGAAGCTGAGGAACTCTTACATACTGTCTGTGGATCTGTTTTGAGGAGAGGTACTCTGGTGCAATACCACACGGTTCAAAATATCATAGAATCAGAGAATCAAGTAGGTTGGAAAAGACTTTAAAGTCTTTCAAGTCCAATTGTTACCCCAGCACTGCCAAGGCCACCATTAACCCATGGCACTGAGGACCTCATCTACATGGTTTCTGAACACTTCCAGGGACGGTGACTCCAGCGCTGTCCTGGGCAGCTGTTCCAATGCCCAAGCATCCTTTCTGTGAAGAAATCGTTGCTAATATTCAGTCTAAACCTCCCCTGGTGCAGCTTGAGGCCAATTCCTCTTGTCCTATTGCTTGTTACCTGGGAGAAGAGACTGGCCCCCACTTCACTATAACCTGCTTTCAGGTAATTGTAAAGAGATAAGGTCCACCTGAGCCTTCTGTTCTCCAGACTAAACAACCCCAGTTCCCTCAGCCATTCCTCATCAGACTTATTCTCCAGGCCCTCCACCAGCTTCATTGCCCTCCTCTGGACCTGCTCCAGCACCTCAGAATCTCTCTTGTAGTGAGGGGCCCAGAACTGAACACAGTACTTGAGATGCAGCTGCACCAGTGTTGAGTACAGGGGGATAATCACTGCCCTGGCCCTGCTGGCTATGCTATTGCTGTTACAGGACAGGATGCTGTTAACCTGCTTGGCTGCCTGAGCACAAGCTGCTCATGTCCAGCGGCCATCAATCCTCACCTCCAGGTTCTTTACTACTGAGCAGCTTTCCAACTAGTCTTCCCCAAGCCTGTAGCATTACATGGGGTGGTTGTGGCCCAAGTGCGTGACCCAGCACTTTGCTTTGTTGAACCTCATACCACTGGCCACAGCCCATTGATCCACCCTGTCCAGATCACTCTGCAGAGCCTTCCCATCCATGAGCAGATCAACATTCCTGCCCAACTTGGTGTTGTCCACAGATTTACTAACGGTGTCCTCAAACCCCTCATCCAGATCATCAGTGAAGATGTTAAACAGCACTGGTCCTAACACCGAGCCTTGAAGGACACCACTAGTGACCTGTCAGTGTAGTGTCCTGATCCTGAGCTGCCTGTAACTATTATTTCTAGGATTATGATTCTTACATTCACCTTCTACACTGGGCCAGGTCTGTGTTGATGAAGATCTGGGGACAAACACTGCTGATGGAGGCTGGGAGTAGGTTGGAGCTGAGCTCTCCAGCATCCAGTAGGAGGGTATAAAATTAACTACTCCATTTGTGCAGATTAAAAACAAATCTTGCTTGTATGAATTCTGCCTTTGCAAAAATGTCTGTTAGTTCTCATTGTTGGCACGAGTATTACTGTAGTATCAGTCTAATCTCCTAGGACATATTTAAGGAATCGCAGCACAAGGGTGGAGCTATCTGTAAATTTCTTGGCTGAATCCTTGTCTAGTGACAACTGTCCTGCTCTGCTTTATATCAGCTTTTTGGTTTTATGTTTTCTCATGAGAAGAGCAAATCAGGGTTGGTTTTGGAGTATAAATAAATATTTTTTTAGCTTTCAGATCAAATTTTGTAAGTGAATTGAAGCAGAAGTAAAATCTCTCACAGAACCAGAGTACAGTTGGTGTGTGTCCTCTATATGTTCTTGTTAAAAGTCCCTCTCCAGCTTTCTTGTAGGTTCCTATTAAGTACTGGAAGGCTGCTCTAAGGTCTCCCTGGAGCCTTCTCCAGGCTGAACCAGCCCAGCTCTCTCAGCCTGTCTCCAGAGCAGAGGTGCTTCAGCCCTCAGAGCATCTTCGTGGCCTCCTCTGGACTTGCTCAAACAGGTCCATGCCCTTCCTATGTTGGGTTGATCTACAGTATAGAAGATGTAAGTGTATATAGACATCTGTGTATGTTCAAATAAGCAACAGAGGAAAAAGTTCTTTCTGACTCCAAGCTTTCAGGGCAAAGCTTGTATTTTCATGTCTTGTAGGGGATGGGTGCACTGTCTGCACTGAGGGCTTTACTGAATGATGACAACAAATAAACATCCAGCCATTGTGAGAACCACTAAAATTACACCTGGTTTCTAAAAAGCCAATTCTGTTTTTAACTGCTGTTCAGCATTTGTTAGTAAAATAGCAACATTGAACTATCTGGTTTGCCAAAGAACCACACAAAGGAAACTGGCAGAACCTAGATAATCTAATATGAGTAGCTTTTTATCACTGAAACTAGCCTTGATGGTTGCCAGAGGTTGGAAGAACCTGAGGGAAATAGCACTTAGATTTGACTATCTGATACAGGAAATGGCTCTCAGATTTACTCATGGGTTTGATTCTGCTGAGGTTGCTGCTGTGCCTTTTTAATGTGAGACAGTGGGACCAGTCCATACCAGCAAATGCTGAGATCAATTAGTAGACTCCCACTGGCTCTAATGTGTTTTAGAAATTAGAATGTTGAGCTACTACTGCAGTGCAGAATCCATCTAAGCTTGAAAGGGGAACTGATTGCAACCACCTGAGAACTTAGCATTAAAAAGCTAAACCTTTCTCAGCAAAATATCAAAAGATCTGTTATAACAAGTCATCAAAGAACTTGCTTTTAAATCCCATCTGAACTCAAATGATGACTGATTGCAGATGCTCTGCACACTGGAACGGCTTAAACCATGAACAGTCAACACAGAGGCATGGTTGCCACCTTTGCAATGAAGAAATGCCACTGCCATTTCTTGAGGCCTCAATGTGTTCCTTGCAAGGGAGCTTGGTCGTGCTTAGCTTATGGCATCTCCTATGGAAAGAGTAGTCAGCACACAGGTGCAAGGTTATAGTAGGTGTCAAATGGGGATGGTCCTTACTTTGTAGAGGAAGGAAACAGGAGAATGCTGCAGTGCCCTGGTCCATGTCTTTGGTGATGCCTCAGAAGCTAGGAGTGACCAGTAGCAAGTGTGGGGTAGCTGTGAGACACACACAGGGCACTGAGACCTGCTTTGTACCCACTCCCCACGTTAGAACGTCCGATCCTCTGTCCTGGGGGCAAACTCTCCGGTTACACTGCTGGGCTGGCGGCAGAACAGTTCCTGTTCCTTCCAACACGTAGTCAGTGACCGGCAGAGCTACGGGCCGCCCTCCTCGCTCAGGGCAACCGCCGCACTAGTTTCAGCGGGGACGCGCGGCCACGGGGGCTCCGGTGTGGGGCCACGCAGAGCCGGTACCAGCTCAGGCTGCCCTGAGCGGGCGCGGAGGGGCGCCCCGGCCCAGTCCCTCGGGGCTTCGGGCACCCCGAACCGAGCGGCCTCAGCACGCAGGGCCCGGGCGGGCCGGGCCGGGCCGACGTTGCCTTGCAGCCTGGTCGCTCGCTCGGCCTTCGGGGAGGGAAGGGTCTGCGGGCGAGGGGTCGGAATGCTGCCCTGCGAGCCACCTCTGCGGCCAACTTCCACGACCTTGCTTCTGGAAATGCTCCTCTGGGCAAAAAATATTCCTCTGGGATAATGTAACTGCTCCAGATAATAGGTGCTTGGGGGGGAGTGCAGCAGTATCTTTCATTCGTTTGCCTTTTAATTCTTACATTTCTTGGGAAAGGAGTGAGCTGTTTCTTTGCAGAGAATTTCTTTTTCTCTTTGGTTTCTCTTGTGTTCTTACATTCGGTTTTGCTCCCAAAGCCAGTTTGCCTTTTTATCTGTGGTGGTTCCTGAGTTTGACCTGGGCACCACTAAAAATAACCTACAAATGTAAATCCCACTTGACTTGTCCCCACTTACCATCCCCCCAGCTACAATAATGGTTTTGATGTGTAGCATGTTGGAATTTTGATGTTGTACAGAACAGGCGTGCTGAAGCCTTTCAAACAATAAAAAAAAATCCTACACACTTTGGCCTGTCTGATAATATAAACACAAAGGGTATTAGGCTTGTTAGGGGAAAGGAAGTATTACTTGCCCTAGGGCACGTGAATGTGGAATTGAGCAAGCTTACTGGCTGCAGCAGGGTTTTACAGGTGTGGAGACTTAACCAGTGGTGGTCTCACTCGTTCTCACTTCTAGAGATGCCAACAAATTCACTTCTAGGCCAGAATAGTATGAAACCTCAATCTTAATGTATTTGCAGATATATCAGTATATTAGGTAACTTGAAAATGGTTTAGACTGCAACATAAAAGGAATCTGGGCCAAATCTAGTTAAGGATACTGTCAGAGTGAGCTCACTGACTTATGTGAACATTCCTGGTATATAATGAAGGAAAGCTTGATTCTTCAAATAATAGTTAACAAAAATACGTTGAATATCAGATAGTCCCCTCCTTTCATCTCAGTCTGTGGGGGTAGCCATCTTGTCTTTCTTCCCCACTTGGTTCAAAGATGTGTAACATAGGCTAGCTGGAACGTAGGATGCGGGTATGGAGTTCTGCAGAATGAGTGATGCCAGTGCAGGACCAGACAAATTGCAGCTGCCTTTGGCTATTGACAGTTTGCAGGGCCAGCTGGCTGGAAGTATGATAGAAGGGAGAGAGAAACATCTGCTGAACAGGACTAACCCACAGTTGCAGAGGGTGTATGAAGTTGTTTTGTCATCAGTCTGAAAAAGGAGTTTTAATGTATCTTTCTGTCCTCCAGTGTAGAAGTTCCCAAACTTTTTGAACCATTGGCTTGTATAAGCATTCAGAATAATCTTGTGGGCTACCCTGTACTTCATGGAGGCTTCTGGGTCAGAAGCATTAGTAAAATGATCAAATAAGGTTCTGAGTCTTGAAGTTTTGGACTGCTTGTTCTAGGCAGAAGTAGAGTTGCCTTTTGTATATGTGTTTTGTTCTTTTAACTTTTAACCCTGATGTTTAGGGACCAAGGCCTCTGGCTTTAGAGGGGTGCAGGTGTAAACCTCCTTTGCAAATGCTTCAGGTAAACTTGTTATATTGATGAATCGCTGTGCAAATGTTAGGGAATGAACAAGTGTTTAGAGATTTTGACAACAATTTATTTTCTGCCTGCTGGTTACCTGAAATGAATTAATGAGTTTATTTCATGGTTTTTTTTTTAAACAATGAGCTAATGGGATAGTATTTGAGATTGTAATGCTACCTGGTTATTTGTTCACTGTAGCTGTGGTTTCTGGTTTCTTTCATCCCTCAGAACTAAGTTGTTTGAGTGCTTATTGTTTAAAAGATGCACGAAAAGTATATTCTCAGCTCCTAATTTCTGAGGATTGATCCAGTGTTTTGGACAAATATTTAATGTCCTTGATAGTCTACATAATGTACTGTTTCTTAAATTTAATTTCCCACTCACCCCCCAGGGGGGGGGAAAGTGTGTATACAGTTTTACTAGATATTTTTGTTCATTGCTGTGTCACTTTAGAAATTGGACTAATACAGTTTTGATCCTATTTTTTATTAATAAAAATGTATTTTATTGTCGTGACTGTTTCCTTAAAAAAAAAAAAAAAAAAAGCACAGCACTTAGTCCTTGATTCAAAACCTGCAGAAACAGGCTTCTGTTTGTTACTGAAAGATCTCTTGGCTTTTGAAAGCACTTTAAAAATCCAGTTGAGACTACTTATGTTGTTTGCCTGCTGTGAAATTCACACCATTTGGACATGGATTCTACAAAACACTTTGGTTTGATAATCTAAACATGTAGTTTTCAAATCTTTCAAGAATCCTCTTGTGAAATTCCTTCTCCATTTAAACCTTTAAATTTGATAAAGGCCTTTTCTGGCTGTCCTTGTGAAAAGATGAGCTATATTTAGAGAAGCATTTGTTGCTCCATTACAAGGTATATTTGCATAAAAACACAGAAATAGTTACTTGCATACATTGTTTTTAGCAGTGACTGTAGTGTTAGTGAAAGATACTTGGTTGATGAAGTCCTTGAGTTTTCAGAACAATTCTAAGCATTTATATTTCTGTAACATCACATCATAGTGTCATGTTCACTGGCTACCTTGCTTAAGCACTTTCTCTTACCTGCTGTTCCTTACCAGCTAGTTTGTGGCAAAGTAGATCAAGGAGCTAACTGGTCCAGCTGAAAAAATCTTCCTCTTGGACTATTTTTCAGCCTGATTAATTTCCCTTATGTGTCTGAACAGATAGCTATACCATTGTCAGGTTGGAAGACAAGGAGGCTGCTTAGGGTGGGATTGTTATCAGTCATACACATGCCCAAAAGTATTTACAGATCATGTAGTAGTTGCTTGAAGACTAAAATGATGGAAGTGAGCAAATCTCTTCTATGTTAAAAAGGGCTTGTTTAAAGGTCTCTTTTACAGACTGTCTGCTGCTGCTGTTACTGAAAACCATTCTGAACAAGATGTTTATTTTGGTTTCTTGAATGCACTGTAGAGCCCAAAATTAATTTGTGATGAGGACCCATTTGTAATGAATGTTGATACAGAAGTTATATGTTACTAACTTCATGTGGAAGGACATCCTCTTGCACACCTAACTATTGTTTTAAAGCATATATGTAGTATCACCAGGGGTCCTAAAATAAAACAATCTGGAAATTTTTGGACTTGAGGTAGGGGACTGGTGCAGAAGATGCATCCTCACGGTGCTAATAACTCTGTTTTCCTGCTTTCTTTAAATATTGTGTTTGTGAAGAAAATATTACGAAATATTTCAGGAGTATGCTTCACATGTGGGAATGCAAATGCTCATCTTTTGTGACACTTCAGAAATATGTAGCATTTATCCTTTTAGTTATTCTGCTTGGTAGGGGCGGCTTTTAATTCAGCTTTCAAAACTTCTTTTAGTAAGCTGGGAAAAGCTATAGTATATCTCACAAATGTATGACGTCTTCAGGAAAAAAAAGCTTGAAATACTTACTCTTCTGTCCCAACTCTTACTCAAAATAAGGGACTGCAGATGTAGGTCGTTGATGAGCTTCCCAAGTTGTTCGTATTTACCAAATACTTAGTGGAATTTTATTAGTAGCATTCGTCTGTACAAATAAATCATATAAAAAGATGTTTTTAAAAAATGTGCTGCCTTAGAACTTGAAGATGTTGATGAGAAATTCATGATAACTTTGTGATGGATGGAATACGTTGACAGTACATTGACTTGAAATTTACAAGCAATGCGTGTAGGTGTGCATGAGAGCTTTAACTAAAGAAAATTAGTATTTGAAGAGTTAAGTCACAGAAAACAAAATCAGAAAGACACACAATTGCTGGATACTTTAAAAGTATAACTTAAAATTTCCTTGATGCAAACTTTGATGTGTGAGCTCAAGGTGCACACCAAGCATGTGGTAGGGGGCCTCCTTTCCTGAGCTGACATTCTCTGTAGCATAAGGAGCACTCCAACTTTTCATACGGCTGACAATGAATAGCAGTTTGTTTCTGCTATAGATTTTATGAAGCCTCGAGGTGAGAGCTCCTCCAGGTGAGACTGGATCTGGCTGCATCAGATGCTGAGAAAGAGATCCATTACTGATGTTGAATTGAAGCAATGTGGAGAACTTCCCAACCAGCTGTTTATATAGTACCATTACCTTGACTTACTTATTCTGTAAAATAGTTTTATAAGGTTTTCTAAGGCCTTCTTTTTCTTAGATTTGTGTGAGGAAAAGATAATTTTGGTGTACCAGGCTTATAATTAATAGCAACACATTTCTTCTTAATGTCAGATGCTTTTTTTCTCCAAGTGATTAAAAACTAATTTTTAGTTCTTTTCCTGTCCAAATTGGTTGTCTGTAAGCTTCATTCTAAATAAATCTCTAGTTGCTGCCCGTATTGTCACTTCTGTTGTTGGATAAATGCTGCTTGATAAGTGAGCAGACAGGATGCTTATTAAATCATTCTCAGTTGGATATTGTAGTCTAATACTAAAATGGTGACTGCAGAAAATACGCTTTCACTTAATGGTCACTTGTATTGCAAACAAAGCAAATACTGTATATGTGCGCGTGTGTGTATGCTCTTAAAATAAGAAGGGAAAACATTAATTTTGCAGAGCTGCTGGAGAAGTATTCACTAATTACTGATTTTGAGTATTTAAAAAAAAAACAACCACAAACCTTGGTCTGCTGACCAAAAGCTGCAGTGTCTCTAGTCTGGTGTTTTGATTGTTGTGAAGTAAGAAGGATGAACATTAGGTATCTTATTTCTCATTCTGATCTCAAAGTCATGGAAATACCATGTGTGTGTCCCTGTGCATGTAGGTGCATAAAATGAAAATGCTTCTGCTGCTCTCAGTTCCTAGGAACTGCTAACTAGGCAGCAACTCTAGCAGAGCCGGACCTGGGGCTCCTGATGCATGTGAAGCTACCAGAAATCAGCAGTGGGCCTCTGTAGTCTTCAATTATTTACTGGGCTGCATTGGCAGGAGCCTGTCTGGCGAGTACAAGGAAGGGACTATTTGCATTTGTGGGGTAGCCATGGAGCTCCACCTGCAGCACTGTGCAGTAGATCATAGAACCATAGAATAGTTAGGGTTGGAAAGGACCTTAAGATCATCTAGTTCCACCCCCCCTGCCATGGGCAGGGATACCTCCCACTAAACCATATTACCCAAGGCTGTGTCCAACCTGGCCTTGAACACAGCCAGGGATGGGGCATTCACAACTTCCCTGGGCAACCCATTCCAGTGCCTCACCAACCTTACAGTAAAGAATTTTTTCCTCATATCCAATCTAAACTTCCCCTGTTTAAGTTTGAACCCATTACCCCTTGTCCTATC
>JAOEHY010004105.1:0-27499 GCA_025447955.1 Psilopsiagon aurifrons | reverse complement strand
ACTGCCCAGGCAGCAGTGCCAGCCCAGGTCACTGCAAGGGGTCTGTCTTCCTGGGGCAGAGCTGTGCCTTTGCCCTTCATTGAAATGCCAGGAACTTTATGAAACACAAACTGCTGGCCACCCTGCTGCTGGTGTCAGAGCCTGGCCGTGTAGGATTGTCCAGCTGTGCTAAGCTGCAGCCAGAGTCCGGTGGCTTTCCAGCACACTAAGAGCGATACAGGACATCTGCTCCCAGGCAGTTAGCTAGGCTGGCTCTCATCTATGTGGTCAGAGCCACAGCATGGGTCTATTTTAATGTCTACTTATTTTAAACATATTTTGAAGGCAAAACTTTGCCCTCACCACTTGGCAGGGTCTAGAAAAGGGACAAACACAAGCTCTTCTCCTGCCACCCTGCCTGGGCAGGACTGGACACACACTAAGATGCTTTTTACCAGGAGTAGCCTATATTTCCCAGAGGTACAGGCCAAGAGAGGAAGGAAGCAGATTCCAGATTCAGAGCAAATCAAAGGAAATAATGGTTCATAGAACTTGCAGGTAGGTAACTGCCAAAAGTTAACTCAAGTTCAGACAGCAACTGGATAAAAGTTATCATGTGAGATGGCCTCTGTCTCAGAGAATCTCTAACACAGGTATCACTGGGGAATATTTTTGCCTAGTTAGTATACATGTGCTCCTTCCTAGATACCTATGGTTAGTTGCTACCAAAGATGGGGTAACAAACAGGATAGGTACCTAACACTGGTCTGACACAGAATGACTGTTCCCATGCTGAGCCAACATACAGCATTCCTGCAGGCAGGCCACCTGAAGAGCTCCTACCACTGAAGTGCCCCCTTTATGTGCTCCTATGCCAGCCTTTTCTCTCCCACACAGCTCCTGGGAAAGATGATCATGCCAGCAACCTCTTAAAACTTATTCCCAGCTAAGACACATGACACAGCCCAAAATCACACCACTATCCATTTAACTGGGTTTAAAACTTCATTTCCATCCATGCAGAAAAGATCCTAGAAATTGCTCAGTTTCAAATAGGACCAGGCGCCTGTCTGTTCAGTGGGCTTTTTCTCACTATATCAATGCTTTCTTTTAAATATATGTAGTAATGACTTGCTGAAAAAGCAAGGCTATTTGACATTGTTTGGAAGTTCAGGCTGTCTTCAAGGCCCTTACCTTCAATTCACATGTTGTAAGCCTTTCGAGTCTGGTATTAATAATAAATATTATTGCCGTGCATCCTTATATTTTGCTTAATTAAATTACAGAAAATGTAATAGCCTTATGAAAACAATATATGAGTTTTCAAACCTAATTAACGTTATACAAGTGCACAGGTCACTAAAACAGTTGTTTTATCTGGAAGCCTTCCATGCAAACAGATAAAAACAAAACTACATTTAATCCAGCAAATTCAGTTGAAAGTTAAATCAAAGATGACTAGTTCTTGCCTAGGGGTGCAGCCTTCCTGGTAATAAATGTTTTCCTCTTTTAATGATTTTAGAAAAAGAGAAAAAGATATCAAAACCCTATCAAAGAGTACAAAGGATGTCCAAGTCAGCCATGAACAAGGCTTAGCTGTTAGAACAACCCTTTTCACCAAGGAGAAAATCAACCCAGATGTAGTGCGTTGTTTTATTAACAGAAAGTTTCACATTTAAGGTGCGGTCACCCATTCCTCCCCTTCCCTACCTTGGTATCTCTTTTATACCACCCCTTATCACCCCTAGTCTGATCCCACAATTGCTTTGGGAGTATAGTGCAAGAAAGCAGATGCTCTGCATCCAGTGACAAAACCTGAGGCTTATGTTTTACTCCAATTTTATATTTTCTTGAATATGCTTCAAGTGGTGCCCTGAGGGGAAAAGAAAGAAAAAAGAAAGCAAACTGGATAATGGCAGCAGAGCCATTTTTAATTCAGGCCTGGAGACCTGCATTCAGCAAGTGGTTTATTGCTCCTGGTACAAGAAAAGGCGATTCCCTCATTTCTTGGAAAAGGGAAAAAAATTACTCTGGTATCCAGGATGTCACATGTCTGCCTACCCACAGGCATTTGTCTGTCCATCGGCCAAGGAGAAACAACTGCCCACTCACAAGTAGACAGCACTGTTTGACAGACATCAAGGCTGATTCATCAAAGGACTAAAGCAGACAAACATTTTCTCTACAGCAGTTGAAGAAGCTCCCTCCTACCACAACCTTGGATGATGTTCCTGCTCCTGTAGAGCTGCTCAGTGCATCTGCAGCTCTACAGCCAGAGTGTCCTTCTCACATTTGCATGCTCAGCCATGCTGACAGTTATGTCACAGGAGGACGGTGTTGGATAACCTTCACCCTCAGAGAGGATTCCCTTGGATCTTCCATGGGTTATGTCAGAACAGAGGGGTGAGCACAGGGGCAGAGGTGAAACCATGCAAAGGAAAAGCTTGAAGACTTGCATCCCTTGAGTATAATACGGCAACCCAACCAGGTGAGCTCAGAAAGCCAGTCTAGCTGCTTGGGTGTTTTGGGGCTTGAAGAAACCTTCATTTTAAGTACAACTTTCAGGAAAACAAAGCTATCCAGTGGGCCAGGTGCATATCAGTCAAAGCTAAGTTGAGTTTTAGCACCAGGAAAAGACAGATCTACTCAGGGTAAAAGAATTCACTGATGAGTACCTCCAGTCATCAGGTTCAGCACACACACTGAGATGAGGGCATGGCAGCCAATGGCTACTCTCAGTCAAAAAAAGGACTGGAGCAATAGGATCTAGGCTTCCCAAAATTACTCAGTAGATACAAAACCCACTCATGAAGTGTGATATCTGCCCTGGAGTCCTCCCCAAGCTGGCTTGGTTTAGAATAAGAGGAAGGTTTAGACCCATCTCTCTCTTGCATCACAACAGCCCAACCACCACCAACACAGTGCTTCAGGCTGAGTTCTGGAGAAACAGCAAACCTGGCTTCTGGCCTCTGCCTGCATATTTATTCATTTGAAAATGCCATTGCAACAGCTGTACAAGCAGATGCAGGAGGAGAACCAGAAGTGCTAGTGGTTTTCTCCCCACCAGTGCCATCTGTCCTCTTACTTGCAGCACTCGCTTGGCCCAGGGACTGGTGCTGCTGCCTGCTGGAGCCGCTTTGTTGGTGCAGGCTGCCCCATCCCAGCCTTGGCCACAGCTTCCCTGTTCCCCAGACTGTCCCCTCCCTGTGGCAGATATTTCTGCAACAGAGCAGTAAGTGATACAGATGTGCAACTCCATCCACTTCTCCAGGAGCTTCAGAAGGTACCAAAAGGGTATGTGAACATGTAAAAACCCACATATCTCCATATTGCTCATGTCCCCATAATCTCCACTCCAGTAACTTCCTCTTTTTTCAATAGTCCAATTGCAGATTTTTAGAAACAGGGCCACAGCTTTGTGAGTATAGAGCCAATATCAGAACCTGAAGTCTGTATCTCTCCTTAAATTCAAACATATCTCATTTTCGCTTACAGAATGGGATTCAAAATTTAATGCTGTTTTTCTGCTTACTTCAACCTCTCAAAACATTGAAAGATGCTACCCACTAAAACCATTATCTCTGCAATCCTGACAGGAAAATAAAACAACATTTTTTTTGTCTATATTTTGATGTCAGAACTTCATTATTTTTAAACTTCTCTGCAACATCTACACCTAATTCGTAACAAAAAGTCCATTCTACAAGAGCCTGTAACAGCACAAAGGCACATTTTGGATGAGTGCAGAATTACACAGTGAAACCAGGCAGGGTTTCCCCAAAGAAAGGCTGGTCATATGGCCAGCAGCTGTGAAAGAGCAGTATCCTTATGAAATGTGAAAAGTAATAATAATGACTATTTCCTGTGCTCCCCATTTCAACAAGTAAATGATAGCTTAGAAGAAAAAGAAGAAAGGTAATGTCACTTTGTAAAGATTTTTTTTTAAAAAAGAAGTGAAGATTCAAAAAAGCTGAAGAATGAATGAAAGGAAAAAATGTTCAAATAGAGAAAAGCAATTTTTGTACAGTCAGACTTCCCCAGATGCACAGAGCAGCTTGCAGTCTAGAATTACTAGGGACAATTAAAACGAAACAATAACAAATGTGTAGTGCAGCGGTGAGGTGATTCCCTTTCCTCCCCTGGTCCCTTTGCATCTGATGCGGAGACCACAGGGAGGTTTGTATCCTGCAGGCAGGTAAAGCTATAAAGCACAGGAGAGAATGTCACCTCAGGTTCACACCAAACCACATCTCAGTGCAGGTTTCCCAACACAAGCACAGCAGGGATTTTGCAGTCAGCATCAACTCTGCTAAATATAGATACTCCCCCATCTGCCCTCCTGATGTTCTCCCATTCTAAGTCCTAGAGAAAAAGCAGCAACCCAGCCCTGTCACACACAGGAGAAAGGGTAGAAAATGTTAGGACAGATTAAATAATTAGAAGCAATAAGGAACAGTTATGAACACCAGGAGATTCCTCTGGAACAAGGAAAGATGTGACAAGAGCTACCAGCTGGAAGAGGAGACAAGGAGTGATGACAGGACCTAAAATGGCTTGAAGTTGCTTCTGGGCTGCTGCAGCTACTTTTTGCTATATTTAAAGAACCAATGGCCAGAACAACCTTTTGGGAAATGATTCCTCTTGCCAAGACACTCCTGCACTAGAGGATGTCGCTATTCATCAGGGGAGGAGGCCTTGGGAATCTATTTGAAGCTAAAGGGCTGCTGCTCTGTAATCACATATCCGGTGATGAGCCCCAGCAGACTTATCTTGTCAAAATTTTTTTGAAAAGCTTCCCCTAAGCAACACAGTCTGAAGAAACAGCTCTTAAATTTTGTACGCAGGGAGCTGCAGAGATTATGCTGTCATACGTCACCAGTGGCACTCAACTACCCCTGTCCTCTGCCAGCCCTGCAAGTTTCGTATCCTTCATTCAACACCTTTTTGTGCCCCACGGTACTCTCCAGCAAGACCTTGGTTTCCACCCAGACCCCAAGAGCCACTTATCACAGCTTCAGGAGCACACAGCTTTTAGCTCTGGAGTCTCCGAATCTTTCCCCACTGTGGTCACTAAGACAGGTGCGATTGTGTAAACACAAAGCAGGACTTCACAGCAGTGCATGATGCAGTTTGCTCATCCACCAGATCAAACAAAGTCAAATGTGAGATGAAAGCATATGTTCCCTTGTCTATGGCACATCCCCATTTCTGCTGGGAGGCATGAGATCAAAAACATGAGCACAGCAGGGCCACAGCTTTTCTTTTCTTGTGCCACTTCAGTTAGGATATGTCCCAAGGCAGCTTGGTTTTGACAATTTCCTTTTCTCTCTGTTCATTTTGGTGGCTTTTTTATTTCTTTTCCTAATCAAAATCTCCAAGGCCAGAACAGCAGGAAGGAGTGAGAACTGCAGCAGCCTCAAATCTCGACTAGTGATGAGGAAACAAAGTACTGTTTGCTATAATCCCTGCCTGTTCAATACCCACAAAAGTTCAACTATTCAGGCAGTGATCTGTTCTGCTTAGACTTTAACCTGAGAAGTCATGCTGAAGCAGCATGAAGGGCTTAGGTTTGACAGCAAAGAAACTTCAGGAGCATTTCTTATGAAGGTTTTGCTCATGATGGCAGAAACCTCAATATTTTGGCCCTCTTCCCAAGAGGAACTGGCTAAATTAAGGCCCATTTCAATTGTGGATATAACCCTAAACCAAAACCACAGGATCTGACTCAAAATCTGCCTACTTGAAATTCAGGCAGCTGGAATTCAGAGCTGGAATTCAGAGACTTTCAAAAGGAAGGTTCGGGCTTGCAAAGGAAAACCTTAATTTGTCAAACTCAAAAAACACACCTCAGCAGTGAGCTCTGAGCCTATTCTCTGCCTCCAGAAAGCCCTGCATTCCTCACAACCCTCTGAAAATACACAGCAGTCCTGTTATCCAAGTGCCTGCTTGCATGGGAACTGGAAGGGATGGAAAGAAGTGCTTGTGGGCATCATTTCGCTTTCCAGAGACCAACACTGCTGAGGCTGCAGCTGCAGGTGGAAGATGTGCTGAAGCATGGCAGTGATGCAGTTAAGCTTGCTCAGGCACCAGCAGTGGTCATCCACTGCTCAGAGAGCTTCAGGATAGAGCTAAGCAGTCTAACTTCCCCCAAAGCCCAGAGGCTGCATTATAGATAAGAAATATCCTCACTCCACTGAACTCTAAATCAACGATGAATTTGACTTGGGTTTCTCAGTCTAATATTCTAGACAAACTGAGAATTGTTCATCAGGCATAGCTGGACTGAGAAGAAAAATGAAAACCAAAAAGCTTTCTGCAGCTTTGTTAAAAATGTACTTTGGAAACAGTTTAGGAAAGGGCATGTGGCTGCCCTTACAGCCCCCTCGGGATGCCGCGCTTGTGGGAAGTGCTGCAATGTTGGACGAAGTCTGCATAGCTCTAAATCTGCAGCAAACCCCCTGCTGGTTCACAGCCAGGTGAGAACAAGGACTGAGGTACAGAGCTGGAGGCCATGTCTTTATATCCATGCAGTAGGGCACGGAGTCCTCTCTTTTTTAAATCTCAAACAGATGGCCCTGCCATCAAATGCACTGCACCCTTCTTTTGGTAAAGCCTAAACCAAATGACTTGGACTCAGGAAGGCTGAAAACATAGAAGTCTGTTATGAGTCTGCATTTTGCCCTGTGGGGACCACTGCTAACTGCAGTCAGGGATGGGCCTTCCCCAAACCTTCTGTGTGCATTTCAAACATGCCTCAGACTCTTCAGAGCTTCAGATGTAAAGCAGCGTGAAAATAAGGGTTCAGCCTCTGTATTTCAACTTGGATTCATTCCCCACGTTTCCACTTGGATATATTTATAATTTTAACTACATCCATAATAGCATTTAGGGTTTGTTTTCCCTTTTTTAAAATAGCAGGGTTCTCAGCTCCACAGAGAGCCTCAGCCATGTTTGAGTTAATGTGCAAGCACACCGATATATTTATGTCTCTGCAGGCATGGGTGAAAAGGCTAAATGCATCTGGCTGAAATTCTCACTCAAAGTGAAAACACTATGTGACATTTCAGTGACACAGTGACTTCAACACAGGGCTGGCAGTCCAACAGGCTGTTGCATTTCTCTTTAGGCTGTCATTCTGCCAAAGTTTGATCAGAGAGGAGCATCCAGCACAGCAGCAGTTCCTCAAGGGTACCACAAAATTCGAGTCTGCTGAGCGATGTGTGGCCAGCACACAGCATCACTAAACAAACAGAAGAGATCATCCCTTTGGGGATGGGATAATGATAGTTGCCCCTACCCAAAACCCCTAAAGCTGGAATCCTGCACCTACAATGATTGGCTGATTATAAAGCCTGTCTCTTTGGTTTGATCTAAACACAAATCTGTAACAGAGATTATTTACATTATTTTATCGCTTTAATATGCACTGCTTAAACCACGACACGTGGGTATTAAAAAGAGTCTATGTGCGCAAGAAACTATAAAGAACTCTATATTCCTCGTATTGTCCTGGGCAAAGAGTTGCAGAAACTTTGCTAAGACACCTCCCAGCAATTTATAAAAAGGGCTAAAGTATTTGTAAAAAGAAATCCCATTCTGAATGAGAAATATGATGCATTTCCATACACTTCAGCATCAAGTAAATGTTAAATGAGTTTACAAATGTACTGTCCAATAACCACTCAGACCAGTGAGGCTCAACTGATATCCTAAATTTTCTCACGTCTATTGTCTCATCTTCTAGGACAATGTCTTTTGGGAAGGTGACATCTCCTTGCTCTGTATTTTTTCAGCACCTTGTAGTTCTTGTCCATACCTGGGATATTTAAGCACTTCAGTATTGTTATTGCACAATGTTGAATGATTTAACTATATACTGTTACTGAGCAATATAAACACAGATACTTACCTAGCTTGAAAAGCATGTATTAGTACTGCCCAGTCTGCAAAACTGTGTGACTCTACTACAACTAAAATACACAATCTGCTCAAACGTAAAGCACTGTCACAAGCAAAATGTTGAAACTGGCCTCATTTTCCTTTAATACTACACTGACCTCTCCCTACAGCCACTGCCTGGCTGATTCGAAGTTCCCATGCCTAAAACCTACATGCCTTGTCTGCTTTATTCCCTGGGGTTTCAGCTGTCACACAGAATAAGTATTGTGTCAGGAGAAGAATTTTCTTGCCAAGTTTATAATATTCTAGACAAACTGAGAATTGTCCTGAGCTGAGATCGCACTTCCACACTTGGGAAATTCAGTCTCATGTCTGAAGATGTGGTATCTTGACACTAGGTGGTACTTGTATATACTTCCATACCTAGAGATTGTGTACTGTTTCCTCTTAAGATAAAGGCTTGAACATTTTTTTCTAGGTGCTTGTGCATTCCTGCTACTGTTTGACACATA
Organism: Psilopsiagon aurifrons; assembly: GCA_025447955.1. NCBI lineage: Eukaryota > Metazoa > Chordata > Aves > Psittaciformes > Psittacidae > Psilopsiagon > Psilopsiagon aurifrons. The sequence goes on along the minus strand of JAOEHY010004105.1, from coordinate 19,109 downwards.
CTACGTATTCAGGTCACCTCACACCAAACCAGAATTACCCATTATATAGACTGGCCTGAAGGTCATCTAGATTTATATTCTTTAGTCAAAAAAACAGATGATATATTTCTTTTTTTTAAGGAAATGGTAGGAACACAATCACAAGTTTTAATGGGATATTTGTCTCAGTCATGCTTATTGAAGAGGTAGTCATAATTGTCACCATTTTCCTTGTTTCATTAGAGAATATTATGAGGCCATGGTAAGTGACCCATCAATGGACTGCACCAAGCAGTGGATTTAATCACATTTCAATTTAAAGTGTTACTGTAAATATTAGTTGTGAGAAGTGTTGAGAATTGATAGTGGTCTGCTGATCCAAAAGTTTTGGAAACATTGAATGCAAAGAGAGCATTGCTTTAAGCTCGAGCTGCAACCTCTGGGAGGACTGGGGTTTTCTTTTCACTGAAAGTCTCTGTTGTGCCCACACAACAGAGCAGTTTGATGGTTGTTTCTTCAGTACAAATGAAGAGGAACAGCAGCAAGCTCTGTCATGTGAGTGAATTCAACAGAAAATCTTTACAGAAGCATTTGCCATGCAGTCAACAGGCCCATGACATGGTATCCTGGTATCTTCATTCATCTGCGGAATACATGACTGCATCTGAAATGTGAGTTTCCAAGCCATTCCAGGAGATTAGATATGCATTCAAGTTTTATTTTTCTGTTCTGGACAATAGAATCGGTTTGGGTACCAAAGTCTTATCCCAGGACAAAGATAAAAGCATCTTTTTTAAAGGGAGGGTTTTTTTTTAAGAACCTGGGACAAAAGGATTATGCCTTTCCTGAAGGGGAATTAGGGATCTTCCATAGCAGCTCTTACACCATTTGCTTCATTAGCACCCAGAGCTAAGACAGAAGGTTTTAAGAGATTACAGACCAGCTAAATCTGAATTAAAATTAGCATTATAAAAGTTTCCAAACTGATCCTGTGAGTTAGGCTGTGATCTTATTTACATGGATATTATTCAGGATAAGCACCAGAGTCTGCCTAGAGGATAATAACATTACTACCAGCTAAACTACTATAATTGGGATCAAATCTGAATTATTGGAGTTACTCCAGCTTCATACCAGTGAAAATGAGCAAATAATCTAGGCTTTCCTAAATCAATCCCCCATGGAGACCAGGACAGTAATGCTGAGCTGAAGGATTCCACCACATTTTATAATTCAGGAGGTGGCCAAGTAACATGTAGTTACTTGCGTGTACTTACACTTTTGTTTCTTATTTTGTCACCTCTATTTTCATAGTTACTTTGTTTATATTCTAACCCTGACTTTACCTGAAATGATAGTTAAAAATAAATACATTATTAAGCAACCTGAATATCTCCTCTGAAAAGCAGGCCATATTCAAATTTGTTAACCTGTTGCTCTGGGAAATATCTTTGCTCTAATATCAAAATACTTAAACACATACTCTTACCTCTATGGTCTCCTTTCCCTGCTGAACACATGAAATCTTTGGAACACATGAGGAGTTGCCATATTCTAGTACAATGACAAAACCTAGCCTAAAGAAAGCAAATATTTTCAGACTGAAATTCAAGGCCTGTTTTAAGGCCCACTAGAGGCAACAATTCTGTGATGAGTCCATGGAGGATTTACTTTTGGGGGCCAATGAAAAAAAGAGGCATTTAAACAATTGAGGATGCTCTGGCGCTAGATATGGGTGGGTACCCACTGATGATGCATATGTGATTTGCTTGGGCTCAGAGGTTTTCCAGGCTGCTACAGATGGATGTTGTACGTGAGCAGGTTAGAGGTGAAAGGGGGTGCTGAAAGACAGACTGTGAGGTGCAGAGCCATGGGGCTTCATCACTGTCATCTGGCCAGAGCTTCTTTTCAGAAGATAAATTATTACAAATTGTGGAAAGAAATTAAATCCAAACTCTCTTCTGCCTGTTGAGCAGGCCCAATATTGCTTCTTCAAGTTTGTTGGTGAAATGGGACTGTAGGTAGATTTTGATTTTATCTTGGCTCTGCTGAAACAGATGGCAAAATCCTCACTGAACTTCAGAAGAGGAAAGATTAATACACTAAACTCTTTGTCCCTTAGTGGTTCTGCTTTGTGGAAGGCAGCATCATCGTTTGCTTAAAACGCAGGTGAACAGACTTGCTGGGTGTAGGTTATTTTTGAGGATATGCAGAAGTTCTTGCCACTCATTTGCCTTCTGAGGTGATCTCACTTCACTGGGCCAAGTTTTTGCAGTACAGGTAGATAGTGAAAACTAAATAAATCACACTGTTCCTAACTTCCTTAATGAGCAGTCTTCCCCCTCCATCTCCCTGTAAAGGCAGCCTGATCTAGTAGGCATCTTAAACCTTCTGCCTTGGTAAAAGTGTCTTTTGCTGCCTCTGCAGGGTTGTCTCCATTTTTCAGGGCAAGCAGGGCACAAAAGAGCTTCAGATTTCATTTCAGATCATGCTGTTCATCAGCAACAGGGGAGAAGCCAAAACTTTCAGTTCACCTTTTTGTGCTATACCACCACTGATACCAGGGCACGCAATTGCTTTTTTTCACCACTGACTTCACTCCTTTTTGAAGAATATTAGAAATACTTGCTAGACAAGCTGTTTCACTAGAAGGTCATGGAATTTTGCAATATCCCATGCATCAGTTGGTGTCTTTAACTCTAGGGTTTTCAGGCTTTGGCATCACTAGCACCAACTTATTTTTTCAGACCTTATTTTGTGATATTTGGAAAAGCTAATTTATAAGACTTGCCTGGAATGCATTCTCTTAATTCTCTACTTGGTTACAGTCCCAGTGGATAGCATTTTGCAGTGCCTACTAAAGCATACAGAAGAGGCTAAACTGACACTTAGTTCAGTAAGCTCAAACAACCACATAGGTCTACTGAAGAGCAATATCCCGCAAATCGAGTCAGTATTTTCATTGTATTCAGAATTTTTTAATTTCTTTATTTTCATTTTTTTAGGATTCAAAAGTCCTGGGTTGATCAAATTGTTGCGTATTTCTCTCTGGGTAAGTGGTAGTGAGTAGCGATTTCTGACAGTTGTATATTAAATGCAGGTGGCTCTGTGAATGCTATTCCTGTCTGATACACTACATTAACCATAACCTGCAATTTCTTCCAAAAGAACTGGAATTAATTAAATTGTTTAATAAAACCTTACTTACCTGGATAAACTCATTTCTAGGTTGCATTTCTAGGTTCTCCTAATGCATCTTTTCCAGATTATTATTTGTAACATAAAAAGCTAGAAGTGTTTACTTAGAAAACCAAACATTCAGTGTAATCCTGGTAATTGTCCAAGATTTTCCTTTTTAAGACTGAACTTTCTCATATGCCTTTTCTTGCCATATTCTGAATTGTTAAGTATTTCATTTAGCATGAACTGATAACTTCATTCTGACTGCACAGCTAAATGCAAGGCTCAAACACATACTCTTCTGCATAATTTACAGCTAAATGCAGCTCTTCTGAGCCTGCCTATAAACGTATTCAGGCACTAAAGACATCAAGTGCTTTGTGGGTAGACATATCTGGACACAAGCTTTTTTTGCCTTTTGCTGTTTTTTAATTTAAAGCAACTCCACAGAGTAGAATAAAATACAGCAACATGGGCCTATACCTTAATAAGATCATCTCTTTGGAAGGAAGGTTTTCAACACAGAAGCAATACAAAGCAGTTAAATTTATCAGGAGTACAAATCCAAAAATATTATTTCACTTTGTGCATGGTGTTTACAATAAACTTAAAATTTTTGCTGTTTTTAAACTTATTTGAAATGCCAGGAGAAAGCACACTTGGAAGAAGATAACAGCTTCATCTTGTTTCCATGGTTAAAGAAAAACATCAAATTCTTCGTAAGTAGAGTAGCTGAGGCACACAATGCAGCCCCATGATTCCAAGTGTAACATCATTTATATCCATAAGCAGATTAAATTTTAAAAGTTCTCTCAATACCACTGACCAGAGGAGCAATGTCATTGTTAGAAAAAACACGCACTGGTTACCTTATAATCAAATTTTCACTGCCTTTTCTGACAGGTTTTTAAGTTACTTAAGGGATCTATTTATATGTGGAAGCATCAACATCATGCAGTAAATCCAACCACAACTCAGTCACATATTTTATTAAGTTTAAGTTCAGTGAAAGTGCAGAGTAAACTAGGGCCCTATGTCTCTCAGTTACATCTGATTTGCGGTTGCTATAAAAAGGTCCACATGCCGCTCTTTCAGATGTGTTTTGGATTGAAAATAGGATTAATGTGCTAAAGTGTGATTAGAATGGTTAAACACGATTAATTGGAACAGACTTGTATTGCCAAGGGAGCTCCGCTGTTACTGGCCAGCCTCCAGTTTACCAAGTGAACAAAGCAGGCCAACTGTCCAAGTTTTTCCATGTCTTTGCTTATGTGCCTTTCCTTTGCATTTTCTCATAGCCAGCTTGTCTCAGAGCAGATTAAATACAGCTGAGAATGTTGGTCTAGGTCTGCAGAGAGGATCCTCGGGGAATAAGCAGGAACCTCAGGCCCAGACTTGGCTTCTCCAGCGCTGGTTGAAAACTGCCATGCACCTAGGGCAAGGGTCCAGGTGGATCGACTAGGGAGTGGGAGTAATTTGGGGTTTTTAAAATGATCTATTAAACCCCTGAACTTTAATCAAGCTGCTACCATACTGACAGCCGTGATTTACTTGCACATGGCTGCGAGGGGTAAAAGGGGCAAGGGCTGCGGAGCATAGGCACTTGTCCCAAGCTTTAGAGACAATGCGTGTGCTATACGTGCATGCATCCACCAAATTAGCACATTGGTGTGTTTTTATCACAGACAAATTCATGTGTATCTGTGCCACAGAAAATGCCTTTTTTGTTTTGTTTGTGAGGTATCTGGCTGGACACTCAGCAAATCCTGACCCTCTCCACTAACCGATCTCCCCTACCTTTTCCAAACTCAGATTAAGGATTTAAAGCTTAGGTAATCAAAACTTTAAACTGATCCTGCCTAGAGAAGTCAGAACGGTTTAGTATACTGTTCTAAAACCAGAAATACCTCAGTAGTTTGTTGCATGAAGATATTAAAGTTTGCACAAATTAAACTCAGGAGTGCACACATTTTGAGCTAAATTTCTGGCTATAAGCAACTAAAACCTTCATAGCAATTAAAACCATGTTTGATATTTTTTTTTAATAACTGCAGGCGCAGTTCAAATCACAATGGGATTGCCTTTCCCAATAACTAAGTCATTGTATGGCTTGTAGAGTAACGCTGTTCTCTCTGGGAACAGGTTTGGAAAACACACATACATACATGTGCAAGATCTCCAAGACAGCATGCACATGCTTACACAACAGTCTTTCAATATTTAGTATCCTTCTTTAGAAACTGTCTGACCACTGGGGAGAGAAGGGTAACCATATATTTGTCTGCTGGTGTTCGAGATCCTGAAGCAGTTGTTAGCTAAAAAAAAAAGGAAGATAAATTCAGGGTTATTTCTTGCTGCAGTCTAGTTCATTTACATGACTGAACATAAATTTCCATTTCTCTGAACAATGCAAGCAGAAAGACAAACAGCATGCCCTATCCTTGCTCATAATTTACAAACTTGCCTTGGAGTCAGCTCAGTGTCACTTCCCTCTCAAGGATGCAGAGACAGCGCTTTCACTTGCTTTCTGCTGGCTTTCCCTTTTTTGCCTTCCCATTCTCCCTGCCTTACATACAGATTCTCAAAACTGGACTTACAGCTCCTGTGTTTGTGGTCTAGGAAAATGTTAGCTCAGTTTCTGATCAGGCTTTGTTATGAAGTCCATTGCACTGGGAGAATGACACTGCTTCAGGTCCAGAATCCATTTGAAACAGTGCTTAACACACCACGGTACACAGAACAAAAAGGAAGAAGATTCATAAGCCTCTTCACAAGCTTTCTACCTGCCATTCCTGTAAATGCAGCAGCCTCCTTCATTGCTGTGCAGTAAGCACTCGTGGCAGCAGTCTCCAGGAAGAGGTCTGATTTTAAGCAGCAGCCCCATCTGAGTTTAACTCATAAGATTTTCTTGCATAGGTAGATTTGAAAACTAACTTTAAAAATTGACTCCAGCTCCAGAAGAAAACAACTGCAATTGCAGACGTCCAACACGTCACCACCTCTGTAGTCATCCATGGGCTCTTGAAAACACTAACCTATCCCCTCAGTGCTTGCAGTGAGGGACTCATCCGCATGAAGATACTCCCACTGTTTGCTTTTGTTAGTGCTGGTGAGTTATTAAAGCCTTCTTGACAAGCTGGAATCATGCCTTTCACTCCCAGTAGTTCAAAACACACCTCTGCAGCTTACCAAGCCTGCCGCACTACCCTGACAGGTACCCTGCCAGTTACATTGTCACCCATCTGCTAACACCCAACTCGTCTAACTTGTTAGCTCCGTACCCAGAGCGCAAGGCCAAGCATTCTCCAGGAGGAAAACACATTCAGTAATGAAGGCAAATCCTCCCCGTCAAAAATGCCCATTGAAAGCAAGTTTCCCAAGCCCATACAAAGGCCAGTGTTTACATCTGTGATGTGGTACAAACTGGAAATAACTAGTATTTTTCAAATTGCTACTGTAGCTACTGCTGCACCCTGCTAAAATAAGTTTTGAGAACAGAAATCCTGCTGTCAGATGAGACCACCACATTCCTCACCATGTTCACGCATTAGACAATTACAAAAACATCAGGTCATAACAATACCTGTACTGGGTGCAAACTTCCATGCAGACCCATGTCCTGTCTTTAACACCAGTTACATTTTTTCACATCCACAAATGTTAGAAAGTCCCTTTTTAATTGAAAACTGATTTTTCAGTTTATTGTGGAGCATGCTAAGAAAGTACAACCTTCCTCATTTTATCACCACAGCACACTGGAAGATGTCAGTGCTGAGAAGGAGAAAACTGCAGCCACGTGTCCCATGTCGCCCAGTGTAAGTAATGTGAAAGTCCACATATTCTGTGCCTTATTTATGCATTTGGGGATCTTGCCTTAGGGGAGGTTTCCATTTTTGCTTTTTTGTCAGATACGATCAGTGCTTAATGCATATGCAGACACATATGAGACCACTTCCAGATTTGCGTAGAACACAATTGTAAATTTCTGAGAGAGGGCTGTTTACTTTGGTACTTATGTCTCCTTTAAGCCTTACTTTAGTTACCAAACCTCAGCTTTAGTGATCTAACCTATCATCTCCTTATCAAACATGGCAGAGAACCTGAAGCTGAATTGTAAGCTTTCCTACAGAGACATAGAGCAGTGACACATAAATAGATGGGATGGAGTTACAGAAACGTAGATGGAAGCAGAATTGGGACCCAGGATATTTATAGCACTGAATTAAGGCAGTTCAGAAATTACAGCCTGAGTCGGATACCTGATTCTATACATAGCCATCAATTTTTTCGTTACCTATGCAAGTCACTTAGCTTCCCTTAGCTGTACATCCATAATGCTGGGGACACTAGTGTGACCTTGCACAGTGCAGTGAGAAAAAATGTGCAGAAGACAAAAGAATCGTGATAATGGATATTGTTCAAATAGGCTGGATGTATCACGCCTCCCAAAATAATACATTGACATTTATAATTCACTTTCTTGAGGGTTTTTTTACATAAAGTGTAGCCCCACAAAACCCTTGCAAGCTGAGTACCATCACGTGCATTTTTACAGGGAGAGAAAGTGAGAGCTGGAACAAAACCATCAAGGACTGGATCCAATAAGGTGCTGAATGCTCCAACCCAGTTTAAGGAAAACACAAGCACTGGCTACACTGAAGCCAGTGAGGCCTTCCTTTGATTTCAATAACATGCTTAAGGGTTTTGATGGAAGGGGGCCAGAGCTCTCAACACCTTGCAGGGCTCTGCACTCCCTGTTGCCCAAAGTCATGCAGCAAAGCAGTGGCAGAGCAGTGGTTTCATGGGAATGTCTCCCCTGGATTCCTGAACAGGATGACCAAGTAATTAAAGATAAGAGCGAGAGTCTGTTCCAGGTTTTACACAAAGCCCTCTGCAAGTTGGGAGAAGAATTTGGACAGCTTAGTAACTGCTGCCTAAATATATATTCAGACCAAAATTCTTTTCTGCATGCACCTGGTTTGCATGAATGCCATGCTTGTGCATGCAAGGAAGCCATGTACGTGACTCAAAAGAGGATCATGAGTAAAAATGATCCCTAATTACATATGGCACAGCAGGGAAAAAAGGGCAGCTCTACACATACAGGTGTATATAACATTTTTTAGATCCAAAATCTGATTTAGAATACTGAAATCTGAAAAAGACATTATTGTTTAACTGGAATGAGGCCTTTCAACTTGAGAATGTTGCTTGTCCCTTTCAGCAGCACAAAAGAAGTGTATTACCCACTCTGCCTATTGAAATAGAGGGAGAAAAATTAATCACTATCAATTCTTCAACATTTCTGCATTGTCCTGCTAAATCCTCCCCCTTTTGGCTGAACCACACCCTTTGGGGAAGCAGAGCACTGTCATAATGCATATGGAAAACACACAGAACTGGAGAGCACAGTATGGGGAGGAGGAGAGCTGACACTGGGTTCAGCCAGCCCTGGGAGTGGATGACAGCCCCACACAGGCATCCTTTCCTCCAGGGTGCTACAGAGCCACAGAGAAGAATTGGGTGCTTGAAGAGGGGCTAAATGTAATATGGAGGCACTCAGCAGCTTTTCATACATCTTCATCTCTTCTGCCTAAGCTGCAGTACACTGTGCAGATTTATGGGAATTCTTTCCATGTTCGCAACTTATAAGTATTAATAACCCATCCAAGTTGGAAAATAATACACCATTCCTAACTCTATTAACTACAGAAAATCTGGCTTCAGTTAAAATAAGATCCCCTTTAGCAATACTCAATATACAATAAATATTATATATAAAAAAAGCCAGGCCGCATCTTATCTGAGGTACGGTAACAGTAATGTTTTTGCCTGAGGCACTGCAAACTTCAGGCTTAAGAAGTCAAAATGACAGGGTGCAGATGATCACTGGAAAGTTATCATTTTTAACCTAAATAGTTACCTTAAAGTCTTTTTTATCTAATAATGAATACAGACAGGCAAATTCAGCATGCCCACAAATCTACACTGAGTTATTAAAATCATAGATAAGTTATTCAAAAGCTGATTTTTTAAAACTTCTGCTTCTGCCACTGATCTGCAAGAAGAAATGGCATTAGCATTTCTGCTACTGCCATACGAAACCAGCTCTCAGTTTTCCAAATAAGCAGTTTCATTCAGTGACCACTGGTTTTAAAACAACTTGCCTTCTAATTTAAGACTAAACCCTTTGGTCCTTACTCTGACAAAACTCTTGTTGCAGTTAGTGGAAGGTCCTTGGCTCAATTAAGACTTAACAATTCATGTTAAGATCTGATACATTTAAATGCCAGATTTACATGTTTTCAGTAGATATTTGGTGCTTAAATACCTAGGTCTGTGCCTCACAGAGAAGGTAATCAGCTACCAGAGCAAGAGGCTTCCCAAGGAAGCGGTGGAATCATTGTCCCTGGAAGTGTTCAAAAACAGTGTAGATGAGGCCCTCAGTGAAATGGTTTAGTGGTGGTCTTGGCAGTCCAAGGGCAACAGTTGGACTTTATGATCTTAAAGGTCTTTTCCAGCCTAGTTGATTTTGTGACTCTATGATAAATACTAAGTCAGTGTGTTCCAGCATCTCAGTATCTTTCAAGATTAAATATCTCAAGCTATGTCTTCAGGGTTACTCAGTGAATCTTAAAGTTGGAAATGCTTCAGAACAGCACAGCCCCACTGGAGCTACAATTGCATGACTTATCACCCTGCTTTAATCTAGCAGAAGAGACTTGCTGCGTACTCTGCCTTACCAGGGGTCACTTGCAAAGTCAACTGCCAAGTCTGTGATACCTATTGGAGAATGCAAATGCCTTAAATTATTTACTGAGAACAGCCTGCCTCTGGCCTCAGAAGTTCAATTAACCTGATATGCAGTTAGTTTAAAGTTAAAATCAGCCATCATCTCAGGTGCTACTCAGATGCTTTTTGCCAATTCCTGTGCCAATCTTACCATATTTTGCCCTTTTCTCTTCCCCTTTGATCAGGGAACCCCCAGTGCAATCCCCAAGGTTGGGGTTTGGATAGTGGAGCCTCAGGATCTGTGTCACATACCACATACAAATCCATCTTCTAGAAAAGCATTATCCTGCGTATCTGTGCATACCGGCAGCGTTGAGCAGCGACAGACATACAATGACCCAACATTGAACTCCTGCCCCTCTCCTGGCTCCTCCACTGGCCTTGTCACCTGCAGGAAGACCTGGATGTGGCCTCTGCTCCTCAGTAACCCAGCACAGGAACACATCTTGAACCGCATGGGGCATTCTGTTGATTTTAAGTGATTACCTTGGGTGTAAGACTCTCTCAGTGCCTCAGCCTCATCATCTATGAGACAGGCATGATGAAATGTAGGCATTTCACTGTATCATGTGAGATCCAAAGGTGAAAAAAAACCTGCTGGAATCACTGCACCAGCACACCATGGGGAAAAAAAAAACAAACCTGTGCATTTATTAATTATCATTCTGTTCATAGCTATGATTACTATTTGCTCCATTTCTGACCTCCTCAGGGTATTCATTCATTCAAATTCCCACTTTCTAGCATTATTTTCTGGCTCAGTGTTAGTCTGTAGGCCAGATGCCAATTTAAAGAGATCAGGACCAAAATTACATAAAATTTGCTTTTGTAGGATGTGGATTAAACTTTTAAGGAAGAAAAAAAGCCAGTGATGCAATTCACAGCAGCTTGTGAACCCTCCTGCAACTACAGATGTTAAATCCAGAACATCACTTAGGTTACATCTTTGTTAAACACAAAGATTGCAATACTGGCTGGATCAGTATTAGTTTTTTTTCAGCTGTTTTTGTCTGAGCATAGAAAGTCAGAAAATAATCTTTTTGTCAAACAAGATTTTTTATTCATTCATCTATTTAACATCTTTGTCTAAGTTACCAGACTAGCAAGCTTAGAATGACCAAAAATTAAAGTCAATGGAGAAACTGAAAGGTTTCACATGCATACCAGAAAGCAAACTCGTGTTCAGAATGAGATTTGGACAGAGTTATCTCACTCTGAACATGACCTCATGAATCTGGCAGCTTTGTTGCCTTCCACCCTTCGGCAGAGTTTGAAGTCTTTGGTGGATCAGTGGCTTAATCTCTAACTTGCTTTTAGTTGTAGCAGCAAAGGGAAATCTTCAATCATTTTGCTGGGTTTTGCAAGCAAGTGTCAAAACACTCATTCATCACAGTTACACAGTCTGCAACTGCTGTTGTTTTTAATGCAGTTAAAGTCTGTTTCATCAAGTGACCTGTGGTTTTAAAATCACTTGCCTTTTAATATAACCCTAAACCCTTTGGTCCTTACTCTGACAAAACTTTTCTTACAGTCAGTGGAAGGTCCTTGGTTTAATTTAGACTTCAAGATTCAGGTGAAGATCTGTTATATTTAAATAAAACAAGCTCTAAATAATGGGAATCTGTCAGGGTGGGGGAAGTTCTTAATTTTAGTTCCCATTATAATTTTCATCTATGAAAGAGGTCTGGCCAAACTCACTGCTTTCTGTAGCAGTCGTGTTAGGGGAAAGATATTGTGAAAACTCTGGAAAATCTGAAAAATACATTCTCTCATAACAAAGGGCTTGTCTGTGTTTTAATATAATTGACAGAAATTTGTGAAATACATAAAAAACAGAAAAATAGGGAGTTTTCTTTGATCATCTGCATGGAAGAGAACTTGGGAAGTCTGGAGTTCTACGTTATCCTGGCCAGTTACAGTGGGTTTTGAAAGTTCTTAAAGGCTTTTTTTTTCACATAAGGGGTTTGGACTGGCATTTCCTCCAAACAGCCAAAGCTTCTTTCTCAACCAAATGCAATTTTAAAGAATGTCTTTAATTATAACAGTAATTGTTGTTATAGAAGCTGGACAAGTTTCCAGTTAAAAATTGAAGGGGAGTTTATAGTCTTCAGTTTGGGCTCAATGACTGTACCTGAAAAGCATTTTAGGAGTAGGTCAGAGTTGGTGCTCAGTCCAGTGCCTTCCTGGAGTCAAGGCTGATGTGAGGCTGGTAGCAGAGAGAGATGTTCTGGCACAGCCCTGCCTTGATCTCTGTGCTTGGCTCAGTGATATCCCACCTCCAATCCCTGGCTGACCACAAAGCTCAGGGCCCCTCCTGCAAGGTCTTAAGCATCACCTGCTCCCAGGAACATCCATTCTGTAGACAACATAAGTTAAAAATTACTCCATCCTTGTCCAGTCCTGTTTTTCCCATGAGAGCACAGAAGTCTGCTGCCTGCAGTAGCGTTCATATTAATTTCAGGGCTCAAACTAATAGCATCTAACCCACATACTAGTCCCATTGAAGTGAACTGGAATTACTGACTTAAGCGGATATTAAATCTCTTGAGAAACTATAGAAAAAGAAAGAGTCATGCTCTTAATTAACACTAGAAACATCCAGCCTCCTTAAACACAGACATTTTTAGCAATTAATTTACTATAAATGTAGTTAGCTGATTTAAAGAGTCAGATTTGTTCTGATTAAAGCATTTATTTCAATGTCAGCAGAAGGAAAATTTACTGCCTCAGGAAAACATAAATGTCAAATGTGTTCTTGGATATACAGAGTTCAGTAGATAGAAAGAAGACGATGTTTTCACAGGCCATGTGCTTAAAGGTAGGTTAGGTTAAAGAATATTTTGTTGTTTTCTTAAAGCTACTATATCTGGAGAGGGAGTTGTGCAACTGAAGGGAAAATGACAAGAGGGAATGTGTTGTAATGTCCATGGGAAAAGCACCAGCCATTCAAAAGGAGGGCATGTGTGTAAACAATAGCTGAATTTAGCCCAAGACCCATAAAGACAACTTTTATGTAATACTGTTCCTTTGCCAGAACAACTGCTTTTCTTTTCCAATGTACATTGGCATTTTGGGTTTTTTAGGCAACAGCAACCATGGGTACTCTTCTCTTAATAGACTTGGAATATCAAAGATCCATTATAGTTGTGTAAAAAGTTGCTACATCCAAACTGATTTTTATCCAAGGAGAATTCCATCCTCTAGAAGACTAAAGTAGGAACATTTCACCTGCACAAATACAACAGGAATATTGGAGACAAATTATTGAAATAAATTAAAACCTACCTCTTCCATACAGATATTCCTTTTGAACTCTTGGAGGAGTGCCAGTGTCTAGCTGTAGGGATGGAGTGCCACCCTGGACCTCTGAGGGTACCTAGGACATTAGCGCAAGGCCAGCAGAGATGATCGAGGACTTCTACAAGGCATTCATGCCCTTACAGATTGGTGGCTGGAGGCTACCAATGCTCAGGGACCTGAATGTCTGCATAAGTAACTGTAAGGACGTGAGTTTTTAAAGCAGAAACTAGTACATAAGAGCATGAAACTCAGGCTGCCTTAGACAGAGATGTGACTGACTCCCAGAGTTTGTGTGTTCTTCTGGGGACCAGGCCCCACTATTTCTCCCAGCAGTGCTGACAGGGACTGAAATCCCACTCCATGCTCCCAGTAACTTCAGGTCTCATCCTAGGTTTCTACTGGCTGTGATTAGTTTTGAAGCTGCTCACTCAGCACCTCAGAAGCAGTGTTGCAGGATGAGACCATTAGCCCATATTTACATTGCCTGGTAATGCCATCAAATGTTCTGCTTCTAGTCATTAGCAATCCATTCCTCCTGTCTTTCCCCTCCCTGAGGAAGTGCTCCACAAAGCCTGTCTCATGGATTTCTGTTTTTCCATTATTGTTTCAGTCTCCCCAGTTTATCTTGCTCTTTCATTAAACAGCAAACAGCAGATACAGTTTCAACCTAGCAGCATGTTTGCAAGAAACTAACCATTCAAAAATAGGAGCACATCCTTTACACATTCTTTAAAAAATCATTTAACATGATTCATTGCTTTATTCTTTGCTTGAAGCATGCTTCACTTACATTAGTAATCTTTTACCTTTCACTTATAAATTCAGAGACAAAAGTGGTTTCAGTTCTCCAAGACCTTATATACATAAAATATTAAATTATCGCTTTCCAAAAGTCAGTTTCTCTTCTTTCCCTTAATTGGGGTTCAAGATTTCCAACAATAAGTTGTTGCAGCAGATGTATAGCTCTTTTATATTTACTAATTCACATTTCTGCTTTTTCACTTTGCTAAGAGGAAAAAGGAAATAGTTGTAAGTGGGATAAGTACACTTTTGTCTAAACAAAGTAAGAGGAAGTTCCAAATATGGGGGAAGCAGAAGTCATCGGTGACCTGATTCAGTAAGAATTTATGCACAGAATCCATTACTTTTTGGAAAGTTTATCAGTCTGTCCCCACAAAAGCCATGCTGGAGTGAAGTGGCAGCAGCATCAGATGTACTGTGCCATATGTATCTGGATGTGCAAGTCAGAGTTCCTTATTAATAGAACTCCAGCCATTAAATGGATCTTCTCACACCTAAAATAACTTTATAATATCAATATCTTTAAGTCATTTTTTATGTTATTGCAGGAGTAAACTTCATTTTGTGACTGATAAAAATAAAGGGTGGGTCTTCATCATAATAATATACCCTAATATCTTAGATATTACCTGAAAGGAAATAAATCTTGTTTGGAGTAAAAAAAGATATGTTAAATCAACCAACCTGTCTGAGAGGACAAAGATAAATATAGCGAGCAGTGCTATTTCCTGTAACATTATTTTGCCATATCTAAACATAAAAATCACACATAACAGGAGCTATGTCCTTTAGGCCACCAACAAGAACCTTTCCAAAGAGGCATGGAGAAAATGCATGAATATGTTGTTGTGAAAATTGTCTGTTAAAAAAAAATAAAATCTGAAAATGGGGAAAGAGCAAGTGATCCATGTACAAGGGGATGCTTTAACATTAAGAATTTTTCTTGGTGCAATTCTTGTCCGATTTCATGTGTATATATTCCTGATATTCCCTCTGACCTGGCTGTTCTAGAGGGGAAAATAACTTGTTGGTTTGGTTACATACCTGGACCTCAGGATCTGGGTTGGATGCCCGACTCTGCTGGAAATTGTGTGTCCATGAGCAGATGACTCCATTCCTCTTGTGTCTCAACTAGATGTTTGCAGGATACTCGTATTCTCCTGCTGCATCCCTGTGCTTTGCAGCTGGAGCACAGCCCCTGGGTTAATGGCCATTGGCACATACGAGGACAACAGCACCTAGAGAGTGGCACCTGGGTCTTGTCAGCAGTTCAAGGCATGGCAGCACGGAGGATCCAACCTTGCAGCTGCCAGTACCCTGAAAAAGCAAAGCTTCTGCTGATCAGGTGTTTGAGTTCATTTACGTAACACAGCTGCCAGCGCTTTGCCTGGGAATCGCTGGTACCTTCTCGGGACAGAGCAGCCTTCCCAGGCAGTGCAATGGCATTTTGACCCCCAAGTTTTGAGGTGTCAAGCCCTGCTGGAGATGACTCAGTTGCCTATAAAACTGTCTCAAAACCATGGCAGTTTACAGCTCATTGCAAACCAGCCCCAGCTTCAATTTACCTTCCTATGCCATCTAAACCCAGTGCCAGTTTTGATGTGAGTCAGAGCCCTGACTCTGTGAGTCAGAAACATTAATTCCTAGATAAGGGCTTTATGTGCTTTAATCCTTCCTCATGATTCAGTTCCCCTGGATTCCCTGTTACACTAACATCTTCTTTCTGAAGTCCCTCCAGTTTATCTAGATCATTTTTGGTAATATGGTGCCCAGCAGTGAATGTAATTTTGTTTCCCTATTTATTTTCTAAATCCTAGTTCTTAAAGCATTAGGGCTTTATGTGTGTAAACATATTCTCTTATAGAATCATAGAACAGTTAGGGTTGGAAAAGACCTTACGATCATGTAGTTCCAATCCCCCTGCTGTAGGCAGGAATACCTCACACTAAACCATGTCACCAAGGGCTTTGTCCAACCTGGTCTTCCACCAGGGATGGAAGATTCACAGCTTTCTTGGGCAACCCATTCCAGTGCCTCACCATACTCACGGTAAAGAACTGGTATCATATTATATATAATGTGAAGAATTTGCCTTCATGTCAGTGATACCAATTTGGGAAGGAGAGAAATACTAGCAGGATTTGATTTTGAGTTGCCAGCTGTTTTTTTCTTTAAGAATATTTCTTTCTTATTGGTGTCCCAGTGAATGACTAAAATGTAAACTAAGTTAAGAGTAAGCAAAACATTGGGATGATTCATACAAACATAAAATTGTATTGGTCCAGATTTTTCTGAAGTCTCCTCAGAGTGGTTTGAGTTTACTTCACAGATTTCAGGCTGCTATCACAAAAGTCCAGAATTGGACTTAACTTCTCCAGGCCCAGATATCAGCCATCTCAAAGCTGCCAGTGCCATTTCTGTTATCAAAATCCACTTGCTGCTAAGCTTGGGCACAAGATTAACAGCAATGGTCTCAGTACAACCTAAGTTTTTGAATATCTGTGCACTTTTGACTCCAGGTCAGTGACATTAATAATAGACTTTCAATTGATTTCAGTGGAAATTGACCTTTATATACACAGAAGAGAAGTGTATATATCAACAGATACCCACCTAACTGTGATAACTAGCATACAATGAGCCAGCAGAGGTTTGTGCCCCAGTAAGAAAGGTGTGTCAACATGCATAATCTAGATGGAAAGGCATAAGCAGAGTTATTTCAGAGAGATAAAATAAAATTTAAACAGAGAAGTTATACACTAGATATGAACCTCTAATCCAATTCTGAAGTCTACCACAGTCTTCTTGGACAACCCATACAGTCTGTCCACAGATTCTCTACCATAATGGAATTCTTCCTTGCTTCTTCCAAAGGGGAGAGCTATAGGTCTGAGTCCTTGCTTATTGTGACTCTTTTGATTCTGGTAATGATAATACTTGACTTCAGTGTCTTTGTTTCTGGGATTATTTGTTAGCCTTACTTGTGTGCTTGTTTGGACAGAAAACTTTCCAGGAACTGGACTGTCTTTTGCCAAGTGAGATGATGGCAAAGGCCCCTCACTTGCAGTTCAGTGCCAGCTGGAAGGAAAGGGCTCTTCCTGAGGTAAGCAAAAAAAAAGGGGAAAAACCCCAGCAGTAAGGGGCATTTTGGTAGTGGAGAACTGGCTGGAAAGGAAAAAATGCCTCTGGGCTCCATTCACAGAGAGAGTCAAAACTGGTCTCATGCCATCTACCCAGGGGGATCATGCTACTGATAGCCTGGAGCTGGTACCAGCTGTGCTTTGGATGTAGCATGCAGTGAACACTGAATTGAAACCACTGAACAGACATGCAACATGCTAGAAACTTCTTATACCAGCCTGGAAAAGGACTTTACAGACTTAACAATGTGTAGTGAGATAGCAGTATTTCATTTTCCAATTAGCTGGAAAAGGAAAATTCTCCACTTTCCCACACCTTGTGAAACAACCCAGCTAAAGACTGGGAGGTAGCAGCTTACATCAATTCTGCACTGTGTACCAGGCTGGAAACCAGAAAACTCTACTCTTCCACTCAACACCCATGACTGTAAGAAGGGATTCATATAACCTCCCTGCCCCAATAAAGTGGTGCATGGGGTAAGCACTGTTGTTCAGGCTGAAAATCTTTGTCTCTATCAGAGACAACAGATGCTGTTAATAACCTCTGGGAGATCCATAGGTGCTGTGCTAGGTATGGTTTTTGAATGCAGGATTTGAAGGATATAAGCAATTATTTTAAAGAATGCTTCTTGCCTTTGTAAGTTACACAGTTACATACTATTGCAACCCACTCTGAAACTATTAAGCTAAAGGCAAGAAATAGGAAAACATGAAGACTTTCAAATGGCGAGAATTTGCACAGGGAATCAAAGAGGTTTCAAGTTCACTTAGTGCAGATGTTTCTATAATTGAGACACACTAGAAAAATGCATTAATGCACAAATCAGTCTTGCCTACAGTTATCTGAACCATAAAAAATATCCATAGTCAGAATATAATTCCCTATAAAGTCCTATAGGACACTTAAAAAAATAAGACGGGTTCTTTTTTTCCTATTAAACTCAAGGATTTTTTTCAATAGGGGAACCCACAGGGAGCACAAACAAACCTGAAGTCCGTTGACCAATTCACTCCATAACCCCCTTTCATACACTCACTCACAGGTATTAAGGACCTGAATTTTAAAGAGGTCAGCTAAATGCAGCTGGTGACCTGGAAGATTTATTCAGGTCCTGATCTCACTCCCATTTAAACCAGTAAAACTACCTTTGGAACTGTCTCATTTTATTGCATGTGCCCAGTCAGCCTGCAAATTCCTGCATGCAAGGACAAGAACTGCACCTACACATGTGCTGCTAATGCAAAATGCACAACAGTTTCACAGGTGGAGGGAGAGCAAGGAGTCTCATTGCCTTTTGACTCCTAAAACTGTATGGCTTGAAGCATAGACACTATTCAAATGAAAGAGGCAAACCTGAAAAGAAGAATTGAGTCCTCATCTTTCTAAATATGACAAAATCCTCCACTTTTATAGTTCCATATATATAAACAGAACTGGCATGTTCTTCTCAGGAGTAAATTGTTAGCTCCCTATCCAAAATCAGCAGAGCCCAGCTATGCCCCGCTGTAACATCCTCATGGAAAGCTGTCTTAGATGAAAGTCTAAATCCCCAGCAGTCATTTCTACCTGCAAGTCGCATAGCTATTTTCTCCCAAAAAATCCCTCAGGCACATAGCCTCCTTCTGTTACAGTAGATTTTAACAAGGATTTCCTAGCCCCACATTCAGAGATTAATGAAGATTATCAGGTGCTGCCTCTCAAACATACCTGTTTACCCTGTGTTGCTCTTCTAAAACAACAGCAAACGAATTTCCCGTTGAAGCCCTTACTCACATTGAAAATATTCGAAATACTTTGATTGTAAGTAACTTTAATTGTTTTTCTCTATAATCTTTCTAATTTTCTTTCTCTTTTATTAGAATCACGAAAGAAGCATCAAACAAATTGAGATTTTATTTGAAGAATTGCAAGAAAAT
>JAOEHY010004104.1:13400-52989 GCA_025447955.1 Psilopsiagon aurifrons | reverse complement strand
TGGTATGGAATACCTCTTTGGTCAGTTTGGGTCAGGTGCCCTGTCTCTGCTTCCTCCCGGCTTTCCCTCCTCCCTGGCAGAGCATGAGGCTCAGAAAGTCCTTGGCCAGATCAAACATCAGTAAGTCATAACTAAAAACATTGGTGTTATCAGCACTGTTCTCAGGCCGAAAGTCAAAAACACAGTGCTGCACCAGCTACCAAGAAGGGGGAAAATGACTGCTACTGCTGAACCCATGACGCAGGATATAATAGACTCTTCTTATAAAAGACATGAAGTAGAAAAGAACAAAGACTGAAAAAAAACAAACCCAAAGGAATATGATCACCAGCCCAGGGATCCCGAAGCATCTTTTCAGTCAACAAGCAAAAATTCTTTCAGTTGTACTCCTTTCAGCTTCAGCCCTTAACAGGCAATGAACCTCCTATAGCCAAGAACAGCCATCACATGACTATAGGACAGCTGCATCCTTATAGGGTCAGACTCTCTCGGCCTCCTCCCACAGCTGAGGCTCATCGGCAGATCTGTTGAGCCCCAGACCCAGATCACTGTGCTCTAGCAGAAGCCATAGAGTCTGCCGCGGCCTCTGGGCAGTTGTTTCATTGCCAGGCAGTTTGTTGCCTGGCAGTTGGTCTTCGTGGCCTAGGGCAGACAGCACAGGAAGATATCCCCCACCTTGATGGAGCAGGATCCCTCCTCTGCCCCCGGTTGTCACAGCAACAAAGAACTGTCAGTTCCTTCTGTCTTTTGAGTTGTTTTGACACAAACACTAAAAAGGTCTCTACCATCACAACTTAGCAGCAGGGTTTTTTATTATTTTGTATGAAGAGGGATTAATTCTACAAGGGCTTGTAGAAGGAAGGGTTTTTAAGTTTAAGGTAGATTCTCAAACTGCAAAGTATGCCCACCTGAAGATATTCTGCTGGAGTTCAAAACAGCTCTGGGCTGCTGGATGGAGAGTGGGAAGTAGACTTGGATGACTTTGTTTGCTGAAATTGAAGGGCTTTGAATGATGCTTTCTTCTGATGTAAGCAGACTGCATTTACCAAATTGAAATGCTGTTTGCTATATCAGAACATTACAAGCTTAACAGCTATTTTCCCTCCACACCTTAGTTTACAAAGGTTGCCATAAGGAAAATCTACCACATTGAACTAATCTTAAAATTTAATTGATTTATAGTTGTAGGGGCAGATTATTTCATTTTGCTGCTTGTATGACAAGAATGTACCATTTCACTCTCTAGTTTATGAATCAAGACAGCACCCTCTTGTAGTGTTGGAGAGTACATCTTTTGATAGAGAGCCAGGCTCAGTACAAATTCTCCGAGCAACAAACAGCCTACCATAACTTATTTGTTTTCAGGTAAGTCATTCTTCACCCCTAGACAAAAGGCCGTTTTCCATAATCTGAATTACTCTACCTTCCAGCTTTCCACCAGTGAGGCTTAGAATGACTTTTCTAATTAGGGGGGGGGGGGCTCTCTGCAGTCAGATACCTTCTTTGCCTTCTGCCCCACCGAGCTCCAGCTGCAGCCCTAATGGAGTACATATGTTGGCTTCTGTTAACTTTAATGCATTTCATATGAACCGTAGAAGGTCAAGTGGATACAAAAGGGAAGGCAAAGTTTTGCTGGAGTCTTATGTACAGTTTAGGAAGTAGAGTCATTGAAAAGAAAGTATATATGTTCCTTCTAGCTACAAGTCTTAGACTGCATTATACTTCCTTCAGCTACAATGAAGTTGGGGTGCACAGACTTCTTGGCCTAAAGGTCTCAATTTTCTATTTAATGGAAATTGGGAAATAATAATGGAAATAGAAATGTTCTGTGGCTTTCAGCAGAGTAACTTTTTTTGGCAGAGTTAGCTCCATTAATCCACTCTGAAATCTAATCACATAACCAGACAAAGAAAAACATCAGGTTTCATTTGAAGCAAGAGAATGGAAAAAAGAAAATGAAACAGTCAGCCCAGACCTCTTCAAACTATCTAGTGACCTTTTTATTTAGATGTTACCCTTAAAAGGTAAATATTACATTTTATTTTTTATAAATTTGAGAACCATAACTACAGGAAAATCTGGGTCTTAAGTGAACAGCCTTGTTAGTGTAGATTCAAGAATGACATCGCATGCACGATTGAAGTCACCAATAGCAACTGCATACTTCAATTTGCTACAGATATTATACTCATAAACTAAATTCTTTACTCATTTTTCTAAAATAAATCCTCCTGGATTTAAATTTGTAAATCTTAGTGTCAGCTAAAATTGAATTTATTTTGGAAAATGTGACCAGAATCCCATATCTAATAATTATATCTTTCATTAATATTTAATGTTATTTCACTGAAATAATAATAGATCCTTCTGTACCTTGGTTAAGTTGCAATGTTGCTTCATGCATTTCACTAATGAACTTTTATGTTAAGAGTCATAGCCAAATTATTTTGTCTAATTAAAAGACAAATTAATTCCTTCATGTCCACAGTCAACGCCTCTCAATTCATTTTCCTGCCAATAACAGGCTGTGCTAGTATGCTAAGTATTTTTCTTTTAGTAAAATGACAGGATCAGGACTCAAGAGATCAGGCCCCTGTGCAGACCCTCTGTATGACTTTCAGCCTTTTCTGTTCGATAAATCTAGACTAGTAAACATGAACTGCTTACTCACAAAATTCATTTTTATATAAGTACCAGAACAAGGAAAAAGGTTAATTAAAGACCTAAAGTTCACAGTTATGCACATAAATTCATTAAAGCTATAGAAACAAAAGCTCTTTGAATGGCTGCGGTACATTTTTGTTGTTGTTTAGGATGAAAAGCATCAACTTTGCCAATCTGTCTGGGGTATTCTCACAGTAATAATGTTCAAATCACATGCCTTAACTGCTTGCCTACTGACAAACTGTGCTCAGGTATGGAAGTATTAATGCCATTAATATTGGTGAGACTTACTGTGAAATCCTGCATGTAATCACCAAAGCTCAATAAAGTTGATTCAAAAGGGATAAGAAAAGGTCAATTAAAATGGTCATTATGATATAGAACTTATTTTGCATTAGTAAAAATAATATAAATAAATAAAATTAACATCTTCAGCCTAGCAGCAAAGCCAAGGTTGAGTGAGGATATTGTTGTTTTCTATAAATATGTCAGAGGAATAAACAGCAGAGAGAGGAGTTCAGGCAAGAAAAGCTATTGCCTAAAATGAGCAAAATAACATTTTATGGTAAAAGGCAATGCTGCCACGAGAATAAATGAGTAAAATCTACCTGTGACTCAGTTTAGCCTACAATTAACAAGATTTTGAAACACTGGAAGAATAATATCATGTAACAATATTCAACAATATTCTAACAGGAATTAATTCTAAGAGCAAGAAGCCTTTTTTATTTTTTTTTTTTTTTGTCTTAAACAGAGTTTATTACAATCAGAAAGATATGACTACATGATACAAACTGTAACATATGATTACGCATTATGATCCTAGAATCCTTATGTTTATATTGCAGATGTCATAGAATCATAGAATAGCTAGGGCTGGAAAGGACCTTAAGATCATCTAGTTCCAACCCCTCTGCCATGGGCAGGGACACCTCCCACTAAACCATATCACCCAAGGCTATGTCCAACCTGGCCTTGAACACCACCAGGGATGGAGCATTCATAACTTCTCTGGGCAACCCATTCCAGTGCCTCACCACCCTTACATTAAAGAATTTCTAGCCAAAGATTGCTGCTAAAATTGCAGAACAAAGATTTATTTCTGCATTGTTCATAACATTCTTCCACATAAACTCCAAATTTAATGGTATTATCATTACTTCTCTAATTTTTTTCTTGTTTTGTAAAGTTTGCACCAGAATATATCAGTACACAGCCTCATCCTCTCACCCATGGTCCCACTGCAATACAGATTGTTGACAGCTACATGCATCTACCAGTTTCTCCTGTATGTATATCCAAATTTAAAATGCCTTTTTCCTAAGAGATGGCTGCTATTTGTACCTACCTGTTTAGCATTCTCTGTATCAGCTGCACAGCAAGGGGACCATGTGTAACAGGAACTTCATCTAAGGGGATGGTAAATATTTCTTTGGCATGAACTCTGAAGAATAAGGATTATGCATATTTTAATGTCATGGTAATATTTAATTCTTATTTAACTCAGATGCTACCTTGGTAATTGTGTAGCTGAAAATTACTGACAAATTTATTTTGCTTGGGAGAAGACAACAGAGAGCAGTGCTGCAAAGGCCCCATTGCAGTACAACATCAAGTAAGGAGTAGCTACACACATGGAACTATACAGCATGAACCAATAACAACTTATAATTAAACCACTCGGTTAAATCCATCATACAAGCCTATTGTGTAACTCGTGTGCCATCAGTCAGCATGTTACCTTTAGTGAGGTGGTTTTGCTCTTCAGTAAAACTGCCTCCAGGAACCAGAGATGTTAGAAGTTATATTTCTAGCTACATTTGGAGTAAAGTAATAATATTGTAACAGCCTTATAGGTATAACCTTTTTTTCCTGGTATAGGGTCTTCAAAGGAAGCTATAACAGTAGGTCTACAACTGAATATTTTTACCACTGTCATTATACTAGCGAATTTCTATGACAATTGATAAATCCTGTTTTAGAATGGGATATCTGCAATCACATTCTCTGTGGCTTACTCCTCACCCTCCCACCAAAAAACAATTTAAAAATGCTGTGCCAATCAATTTGGCTATGTAGGCAACCTCAAAATGTCCTCAGGCTTCAGAAAAATAAAAGGCCATACTCTGTGGCAGAAAACCAGAGATTTTCTGATAGTCAATCAACAAGCAGTAGTGTCTTCGAGAGAAAATGGCAAGCAATTGAGGATACAATATTTAAAACTGTTTGCATAACATTTCTACTGCAGAGTAGGTCAACGCTGATAGATGTAGGCACACCTGAACTTACACTGTCTTTCCAAACCCATACAGGCACATCTTAAAGTGAGCTGGCAAAGATGTCTGTGCTTGCTTTAACCTTTTGGTTAAGCATGGGCCTTCCAGGTATGGAAGGGCCCCTATGTTTTTCTTATTTCTGACACTTCATCTCCTACACTGCTGTGTATGAACAGGTGCTGATTCAATGCTTGTGCACTTTCCATCATATGCTGAGAAGCTGTGGCATTATGTGAAGAAGATTGCCAGCATTTTGTTCTGAGAGAGATGTTCATTTGTCTATTCACTATGTGACAGTGGCACAAATCCTTTATAGAAGTGGCAAGGTTTAGCTAAACTCTAGAGATGGCTACTTTGAAGCAGCAGCAACATCCTGTGAAAGGCTGCTAGTCCAGCCGGAGCTTACTGTCACCCTGTCATTGAAGAATGGTATTTTTTTTCTGACACTAAAAATACACCAACAGTAGGTAATCTTTGCAGTAAAGGGCATAAAGGAGAGAGAGAAGAGCTCTAGATCTGGCAAGTTACCTTAGCCTTCCTGTTTACAAGATTGCCACTTTGGAAACAAGTCCATACAGTATATACTATCCTGAGACTGTGTGTATATATATATATACATATATATATTATTTCTTTTCCTCAGAACAAACTTTCTTTTCTGTGCAAGTAAATTCTTGTAGCCATATATTGTGTAAATTATATTTCTTTTGTAAAAAATTGTGGGTATGTATAATTGAATCTGTTGTTTTTTAGTTTATGGAGTGTTTTCATCTTTTGCTTTCGTAAAGGATAATCAAGAGAACTTGACTAACCTTCTCCACAGTAGGAACTATTATTAGTGCTGGTTTGTTATATATTCTCTTGTGCTTATTATTTCCATAATAATTAGCCCTCACTTCTTTAATCTCTTTTCACATGGAAACTCCCATCAAAGGCTTCCACAGAGAAATGGATTTGGTTTTAGAAAAGGAAACTTTTGTTAAACTAATCGAGAAACTTTTTGAGGAAAATGGAACAAATGTATCAAGATAAAGGGGACAGCATATAAAATTAAAAGTAAGCTTCCTTTTCTTTGCATACTGGAAATACCTCAGGCTAAGAGCTTATTGAACAGGGCACATGTACTATTATCTCCTTCTCAAGGGACTTGCTACCAAAGGCTCTTTGTCCTCACTATTAGTTATGTTGGCAGGTGTTCCTCACAGCTCAGAACTTGGCCATTTGGAAATCATGATTTAAGTTATATCAGAATCTCGGTCTCCTGACAGGTGCAATTTGATATCATTCTGTGCTACACAAAAATATATTTCTTAAGTGCAACACATTGGGCTGCCACTTTTTTCCTGGCATAGAGCAGAACTTTACTGAACATTACCATTTCATCTCAGCACACAGCTTAGAGATTGATTGATTGTTGCTAACATTCATCTTATTCTTGTAACTTGTCTCTGCTATTATATGACTTTGGTTTAATCTCACTAATAAATCTATACTTTTAATTTTAGAAAGCTCACCGCTGATCTTACTAAGTCAGATTTCACGTTCCCTTGAACCTGAGTGTTTAGATGAAAAGAAAGTCCTGTCTGTGTATTGAAGCTCATCAGAGCACAGACATTGGGCTAGATTGTGTCATACAGTATTTTGGTAAAAGCTAACCGTGGATTTTGTTGCACAATATATTTTCCAGGACAATTGCAGATGACATGTTATGACCTTTCTGCCAGGTGTAAAAGAAGACAGGATCAACTCCCTGTGTTCTTGCCAAAAAGTAGTTAAATGCCACCAACTGGAACCTGCTTCAGGAGTCTGGGAAAACACATCATGTCACCTGAGCACTTCAAAATTAGAAGTATTTCTCTATGTGAGGCCATGTCTTTAGGTAAAGGAGCTGAAAAGTTAGAGTTTTGTGGAGTGGGGGAGAACAGAGAAACATGCTGAGGCAATTTGGAAAACCTAAATAATTGAAAGAATGGAACATTGTCACTCCTGGGCTTTGTTCATGACCAGCCTGTCCTCTTCCTACATCTGTCAGTATGCTGACAGATCATCCTTCTCCTTCTTTGGCTATTCACCACTCACAGTTTGTGAGCCTCAGAGAAATCCAACTGTTTGGCACAGTCATCTGCTGTTTTCCTATATGATGTGTAGTTTCCTGAGACTCTATTGGCAACATAGTCTGAAGCACTTCTGAGTAAGGAACACCAGACTTCCTGTCCAAGGATGCTGTTTTGGGACCTCAGCCTCAACAGCTGTTGTTTTTACCCTTTGCTCTCAATTGCTGTTCTGAGACATATGGAGGTATACTCCTTGTCCTGTTTCCACTCTTCTGGCTACCTTTCACAAGAAGTTCTGCAGTAAGTCAGCTTTTGTTTAGGATTCCCTCCTCAGGCACTTGGCAGACCTCTTATCCTAAGAATACTGTACATGGTTTTCTTGTCCATCCACTGTGAAACAGGAATACAAATGTTATATTCACCTTAACTTTACAGCGCTGTCTTCTTTTCCAAGCTATTATGGCTTGAAGTATTAGCTCATATGAATTCAGATGATGTACAATGCTGCAGAGATCTGTGTGTGTGTGCCAGCATGTGCTGGCAGCACAACCCGTCCCTCAGAGGGATGTCTGTCTATCTGAAGTTCTCAGGACCTATAGCTTGCCCTTCTCTGTTCCCCAACAGATGTCAACAATTGGATCTTGCCTTTAGGCTTACATCTGCGGTTCAGACATTTCAAAATTAGATGAACAGGCCAAAACCACATATAAAATATAAGACTGAATTTTAACACAGCCATGCGCTCTGCTTATGCATATATGCCATGTTTTCAATATAGAAGCTGTATCTCTGTGTAGCAGAAGATCAAATCCACTTTCAGTTTATCTTCTTTTAGACACAATTTTAGAGTATCTTCCCTAAAGACAGTCAAGCTAACTTTTCAGCAGTCGTAGTATTTTAGAAAAACATATGACTCAGTGGCTTTTTGGTGGAAACTTTTCATTATTGTTAAGTCAGAGGTTTTCTCAGAAGTTAGAACCCAGCACTACAAAAGGTTGACTGAGTGGAAAATGAGATTTGCCAAATCGATCAAGTCACTGATTTATCTACATGGGTAGCTCACCTCCTGCAGTAGCCAGGAAAAGCGCTTCCTAAGAGGGTAATGCACCAGCCCAATCAGCCATTAGCTATTTATGTTGGGTTTTTTGGCATGCTATCTATCAGAGAGAAATATACACATTTCTTACCCAACCTCATCAGATGCTAGTCTTTTTCCCGAGGCAAAAGGCTGGATGTTTTATTCTCCAGCAAAAAGAATTTTCATAGAGACCTAACTTGAAGTAGTCTGAAAATAGTTTTGAATGGATCTGGGAAAGAATCCTGCCCAAAATTGCAATCTTCCTTTTCCCCCAAATTGTGCTGTTCTGCCAATGAAACCAGACTTGTGCCCAGATGTCAAATGGGATAAATCACTATCCTTGTATAAGCTTAACACGACCTAATTCTGGGTTTAGGTACAGTGCTGATTGTACGCTTCTCTGCTTGAGAGAAGTGAATGATGTAGGAACTAAGTAAACACATGGACATAATATGCATTACTCAGTAGTCATCACAGCTGAATATTTTGAGTAGCTGGTGAAGGTTATTCCTGTTCAATGAAGAAAAGGAGAACACTAGAGAAACTGTGTCTTAATGTATTTAAGGGGCTGCTTGTTACTTCTCAGGATGATACATCACTCATGACTCAGCTCTCCATTGAATGTTTAATGCACCCTAAGTGTACATCAGCAATTAGGAGATATAAAAAAGGTAGCCTCTATCATACATCCCTTGAAAAAGAAAAAAAAAAGAAACCAAAACCAACGAAACAACCCTCTTCCCTCCCCCTAGTGATAGTAAGTAAAATATTCTTCTGAAAGTACCAAGTAAAAACATGGAGGATAAAAACCAAAGAAATGGCCAAGATTGGGAGACACATTTTCTCTTTATAAGAAAAAATGTTCGTTGTACTGTCTTACTTTCTTTAGTGATCTATAGTCCTTTACAACAACTTGCTAGATTTATATACTATTGAGTGTGATATTGAAAATGACTCATGTTTTTATTGCTGATTGGATTACTCTTATCGCATATAGCCTATCTTAAGCACACAGCATGCTGTTCAGTAGTCTGCACTTCATATTCTTTTTCCAAGAATTATTAATTCATCCTCCACCATACAAGCTTATTTCCCATCTTTATTTTTTTGAGTGCATTATAATTGGTCTACTATGTTTTTTTTTTTAACTTATCAGTTTATTTCTACCACATTCCCATAAAGTTTATCTGCACAAAGTATTGTACTCTAACCTTCGCCCATTTCTATTTTCAAGTTAGGAGTGACCGTGCTTGGACTTCAGGCAGGTATGCAATAGCAAACACACTAGATAACTATAGAATTGAAGAACCATAGACTCATAAAATAATTCAGGTTGGAAGGGATTTCCAGAGGTCATCTAGTCCAACCCCAGGCTCAAAGCAGGCCCTGCTGCTTAAGGCTGTGTCCTGTCCAGTCGTGAACACCTGCAAGCGTGGAGATTTCACAACCCACCCAGACAACTTCTTCCAGTATTTGAACACTTACAGTTAAAAAAGCCCATATGAATATTGAATCAGAATTTCATATGTTCCAGCTTCTTCCCATTGCCTCTTGTCATGTTGTAGTGTACCTCCAAGTGTAAGATTCTGTCTCCTCTATATCCTCCAATCCTCCAGTTGTAGGCAGAAGTAAGCTGTCCCTTCTATTTCCAGTCTGCAGGCTAAACAAACCCACATCTCAGCCTATCTTTATATAATGTGTAATCTTCCACTGGACTCCCTCCAAGATGTCAATGGATTTATTGTACGTAATCATGAAAAAGGAAACACTTTTTCTCCAAATAGGATGGCATTTCTGGTTTGCTCTGGAGAAGTGGGAGAGGGGACATCAGGGAGAAGTCTCTCAGTGTCTCTAGCCCTGGTAGAAGTCTCCCTGACAGACTACCAGACGACAGCAGTGTTGGGCCCAAGCCCCAGGACCTATGTTTTAATTTGTCCTAAGAAGGCAATAGCATGGCTTTGTTGTTGTTTTGGTTTGGGTTTGGTTTTGTTTGTTTGCTTTTTCCCCCCAGTCCAGTCTATTTCCTTTGTCAGAATTTCATTACTAGATTCCTACAAGCAAAAGATACTGGCCTTTGAAAGAACCTAAAAGCATTCATACACCAGTCAATTTCTGCCATAACCCCATGGGAATCAAATCCTATGGATGCTTGGAATCACTAGTTAATTCTTACATACTGTATGACAGCTGAAACACATTTCACATAGATCTTTAAAAGTACGCAAAACCATATCAAACATGATGTATTACAAAAAACCAACAAACATTATTTAACAATGTGAGAAATAGACAAAATCTTATATGCTCTGTTTTCCACATTTCTCTAAACACCGAATTTATGGATGTTTAGGATCTGTGGGTTCTGGTGGAGCATTTGTCATGCTTTCACAATGCTTAGAATGTCTTACAAGTCACGGAATCTCTCATTCTCTGCTGTTCAACTGTCAGCCTCACTGCTAACCTAAGCCTTCTATACACATCTTCTACCTTGTAATTATAAAGCATTTAAATCTTACTTAACAATGTCTTACTTACTTTGTTCTAGCTCATGGAATTTTTAATCCACAAACTCTAGTCTTTCATAGGGTATTTTCTAAGTTAAATTTCAGAAAGTCATCAAAATTTCCCTCATCTTAGACACAAAAGGACCTCTCCATACCAAGGTGAAGCCCTGTCCGTAAGTGCTGTTATTTGAGTTCTTTTCCCTTTTCCTTACCCTTTTCCTTTCTCTTTTCAGAGTTCAGAAAAAAAAAAAAAATAATTAATTTGATGCAAAAAACCAAACAAACAAATAAAACAAAAACCCAAAACAAACCACCACAAACCACAAACCAAGAGAATGTTTTACTTCAATCTCTTTTCCTAAATAAAATATTCATTTCCTGAGCAGACTGGAACCCACATGCTCATATCTCCTCACTTAAGATGCAGGTAAAACTCTTCTCCTAAGAGAAGGTAATGAGCAGGATCATCTAAATGTGGAAGAAAAGGAACAAAGAACACAGTTTACTACCATTCAAAGGAAGAAGCAATGTGATTGGAAAAATAATGGTGTAGGAGGAATTTTGTGCCCTATGATGTTTGTAGCTAAGTGTGTTTAAGACAGAAAGCTTCTTGTAAGCTGTCATGCAATTTTACTTGAATTTCATCTGAGTCATTCTTGATTTTACCAGCATTACCTTCAGCTTATCCTTAGAAAATCTTGTTCATAGATTTTTCCCAGTACACAGAATATCTTGATGCAGAATTTCCATGAACCTGGATACATATGCATGTACTAGCAGGAGTCTAAAGGGATTTGACAGGTTGAGCTGATATAATTGACAATTATCAGCCCTTTCATGAGAGTCTAGAAGCTGTTTAAGCTGAAACTTTTACTGTGACAAAAGGTTGATCCATGTCATATTTATAACTCCTTGTGCTTTAATTAATTGCCTTTGAGGTAAGAAGAGAAGAATATTCTCCTTCTACAAGTTAACAATACTGTCCTCCATTTAACATCTACTTAAAACCTACTGGTGCTAAAGTTCAGTGCAATTGCTCACAAAAGTAGAACAGGTTGTATGCAGTGATTTCTATTTCTTACACTAATCTGAACTGTCATCACTTTGGGCTTTCTCAGGTTTGTGGTTACGTATGCCTATTGTCTCATTTTTATTCTACTCTAGCTTTTTAAAGGATGTCTTTCCATGACATGCCAATACAGCATCCAGCAGAATGACTCCTGGCTGGGAACTACAAGAAACTACTACAAAGCACTGAAAAACATCACTAACAATGACAACAACAATCGCAGCAAAAACAACAACCAGTTAATAGTTAAGAATATCAATGTGAATAGTGTTAAAGGTCATATGATTGTTAACACTATTGTTGCAACTACTTGCCTGTACATTGGACAGTTTCTCAGACATCTGGAAACAAGTAGGGACGTGGAGGCTCAGACCTATGCTTAATTTGAATATACACTTTTTCTAGTAAAAAGTGAGAAGTTGGGATAGGTGATACACCAGATCTACTGTTGTTGAAAACTGTCAAACTTCCAGATCAACAAAGAGACTAAAAGTCTAACAGAATACTTTTTAGGTCTGAGATATTTTGTCCAGGATTGATGATTTTCTGTTGTGGCTAAGATTAGCTTCATAACGGAAAGAGTAAAAACATAGCAAAGCCATTGGATGCCTTGCAAGTCCCTTAGAAGCACACCCATAGATTAAGAAATTGGTCTGCCAGTTAAAAGAGATGAACTGAAAAGAAATCCACTCTGCAGAAGAGAGCTGTGTAAGGTCCACCTGCAAATGTCAAGGAGAAAACAAAGATTAGTTATATGCTGAATTTCAGAAGACAATTATACGTTTCCCTCTGCTTGGGATCTACAGCTAGAAACTGTCCTTGAGTGGAGCAATGTTCCTGCTCTACTATTTTTTTTAATTATTAATTCTAAAATAATAGTGATGGTGCTTTTCCCTTCAATACATATTAAGTAGCTGGAATACTGTGGAGTGTGAGCAGACCAGGTTTTGTTGTCTAATCTACAGTAACAATTTAAACCTGTGCATATACAAATGCACAAAGCTCAGGTCTCTAAGGGAGGGTTTCTTGCTCTTCAAGAGAGAAATTCTTCATTCATCCCTGTTGAAGTGCTTCTAATATGCAAAATAATTGCATTTTCATGGAAACAGAGCAAGGCTGAGAGCAACCTTACCGCCTGTATTTTGGCACTTCTTTGAGATACTCAAGTTCAGTCTTGTAACCTCCACTTAAAATTTTGTAGAAAACTGAACACTCCAAAGTCAAAATTATTTAAATTTGACTTTTCTGCATTGCTGCACTGCATCTCCAGTTTCTTGTAACTTTTGTGAGGGCTAGGGCTCCTGCCTGTGATTTTCAATGAGATACACTAAGAAATGCCACGCTTGTGCATTACACAAATCTGGCTTACATAGCGAGACAGAGTGTGACAGGCCCAGAGATACTCAAGTGTTCCAGTTTGTTTAGTGATATACAGTTATAGCTGTTGAAATCTATGCATTTGGACCAAGAGGCAGAGAAGTTTTTAACATCCTGAATCTAAATCACTCACCATTTCTATTACTCTCAGTTAATTAAAAGCTGGCAGGATAAATCCCTTTGGGGATCAGCTTTCTAGCAGCTACAGACTTTTATAGCTTAGCTACTGGCTGAGTAAGGTCTTATAAATGCTACTGGTGCCTGGATTTTAGAAACCTTTAGGTGTTTGAAGTAAAGAGCTTAATTCAGTCTTGTCAATCTAGTGCCTTATGTCTGTCTTTAATCTTTTTGCTTCCTGTCAGAGCTGAAGTTTCAAGGATAGATTTACTTTTGTGCTCAGTCTATATTTGTTGGCAATAGTTATTTGGTGTTTGAGGATATACAGCTGGTACTGAGAGCTGTGCTGTTTATGTTGACGATGATTCTTCAGGTAACAGACTTTGAAAAATGTTTTTTACTATTGTATTATCATTAGTCTTCATTAATGAGGCTTTATTAACAGTCCAATATGACTTCATTCTTTGGTTAAGCTACAAGGCTGGATACTAAAAGACTGTTTTGATATAATAGATTTAGACTTCTGTAGGATATACATATTTTAGCACTTCATGTGTCATTCAGGTACGTACTAAATGACTTAAGAAATAGTTTCCTGATATATTTCAAATAGTATCTGTGGAGGGGCAATCATTATCAAACACAATCCTAGTGGAAGTACACTTGAATCAGTACATAGAACTAATATTTTCATCTGCACTCAGTTGTAAAACTATAGCTCATAAAATACATGGCTGACACACAATGTGCCAAACTAATGAGGAAAAAACAATTGCACAGAGGAATTAGTGCTTTTTCAATGGGCAAAGCCCCCTCAAGCTAAAGGTGAATAAAAACTATGTACTGAAGATCTAGGAATGTTGCCCATGTCTACGGAGTAAGGCATTGTCACCTGAAAGATAAGACTTTTAAAACACTTTGAATCGCTACAAATTAGTACCTGAACATGAGCATCCATGCAACACCGTGGCAGAAAAGGCTCTAGTTTGGGCTGGAATTTGAAGAAATATTTTATCACCATATGACGCATTGCTGGGATTAATTTAAGAAAACAATATATATGGTTCTGTTGTAACTGCTGAGATTGACTTCATAAGTTACAGACATGGTTCTGTTGTATTCCTTCTTTAAGAAAAAAAAAAAAAAGATAGTGGGAAATCTGAAAGCATACAGAAAAGAGCTATTACGATTATTCAAAGCTGAAGAAAAGGACTTACCAAGAGACTTAAAGGAATCAATCTAACTTATAAGAAAAAAGATTGAAAGGTATCTTCATTATAGTTTATAAGTATCTTCCCAGGGAGAAAATATTGGGTTTAATGGATTCTTTAATCTGGTAGAGAAAGACATAATAAATCCCCTTAATCAATCACTTTGAGCAATCACTCACCCGCCAGTGGTATATATGCAGTTGTGAATGAAAGTATGGAATTTAGCAAGGTTCAAGAGTAATAGGGAATAACTGAGGGTAGAAATAAAGCAAGATGTTATTTGCAATTAAAACTAAAAGAGTAATTTTGCTAGGGAGGATATAATTTTTCCAAATGGATTTTCTCAGAAAACGTGGCCTCAAATTCCTATCCTTTGTAAAGTCACTTTATAAAGAATCACAGCTTCTTTAATAACCAAAATGGTCAGGACTTCTATTTTCTGTGCCACCCAAAATGTATTCTTGAAAGTGAGGTGTGTTAAGTGTCACAATGAGAAATCAGAGCAGTATCTTTTCCTCACATGGGTTTCTCTCGAGCAGTGCTCCGCTCCCGAGGCACTGATATTCTGTTCATACAACTGTATAGCCACATCAGTAATGACTTCTCATGGTTGTGACAGGTTTTGCACAGAGGAAACTATTCCCAGTAGTACGTTGCATCTCATTGTATATGAACACCATGTCATCGTATGCTCTTGGGGTGTGAAAAAATATGAGTAGCTGCTCATATCTGTCATTTACTGGAACAAAGACTAAGCTGACAACTGATATAGTGGCTTGTGTTAATTTGACAATGTTCACTTGAGACTGAGACTAGAATATTTACCTGTTATCTAAGCCAATCTCCTGTCATACAGATGAACAGGTAGGGCGTTCATTGTTTTTGTGTCACTTTGTCCCCTAAACGTTGCAAGGACAAAAGAGCAGGAACTGTTTTATATCCACTTTCTGCCTCCCTCAAGCAATGATCTGAGTTTGGCTACAGTTGCCTGGGAAAAAGAGACTTTGCTTTTCTAATGAAAAATAATTTTGTGATGAAGTTTAGAAAGTGACAAAAAGATCTTGATGTCTACACACACTGATTGCTCTCACTGAGTTAAAGCACAGTCCCTGGGGAGGGGGGAATGTGGAGCAAGTGGCTATACAGACAAAATAAATGTAGAAAGAGAGCAGAGAAGCAAAGTTTAGAGAGAGAGAAAGAATAAAAGGGAGGATTGGACGCTGTCAAAGAAGGCCTTTATATCTATCTCAGACTGATGTGGAAGTGATGTCCCTGTAGTCTGAGCTCTCAACTGCAGCAAAAAGATGGTACTATAAGCTAATTAATTCTCCTACTCTTTCCCTATGGAGAAAAATATTTGAAGAGAAATGAAAAAAATTATCTCCCCAGTAGTCACATAGTCAATGTGTACACAATGGCCCTATGTGACAGGCTGACACAGGCTGGACAGAGAAGTGATTTAGAGTAGCCCTGTGGAGAAGGACTTGGGGTGCTGGTTGATGAGAAACTTAACATGAGCAGTCAGTGTGCACTCGCAGCCCAGAAAGCCAACTGTACCTTGGGCTGCATCAAAAGAAGCATGACCAGCAGGTCAAAGTAGTTGATCCTGCCCCTCTACGCTGCCCTCATGAGACCCCACTTGGAGTATTGTGTGCAGTTCTGGTGTCCTCAACATAAAAAGGACATGGAACTGTTGGAACAAGTCCAGAGGAGGGCCATGAGGATGATCAGGGGACTGGAACACCTGCCGTATGAAGACAGGCTAAGAAAGTTAGGGCTGTTCAGCCTGGAGAGGAAAAGACTCTGTGAAGACCTCATAGCAGCCTTCCAGTATCTGAAGGGGGCCTATAGGGATGCTGAGGAGGGACTCTTCATTAGAGACAATAGTAATAGCACAAGGGGTGATGGGTTCAAACTTAAACAGGGGAAGTAGGGGAAGTTCAGGTTAGATATGAGGAAGAAGTTCTTTACTGTGAAGGTGGTAAAGCACTGGAACAGGCTACCCAAAAATGTGGTAAATGTTCCATCCCTGCCACTGTTCAAGGCTGGGTTGGACAGAGCCTCGAGTGACATGGTCTAGGGTGAGCTGTCCCTGCCCATGGCAGGGGGGTTGGAAGTAGATGATCTTAAGATCCTTTCTAACCCTAATTATTCTATGATTCTATGTCAGGATTTCTCTAAATCACACAAACATTTAAAATCTCTCCAACTTTACTCCCAGTAAAGCAAACCTTTGATATCTCCAACACTGTCTTTTCTATGTTAGTACATATATGAATTAATGACACCAAATCACAAATACTTTGTAAACTTGATATTTACCACTTAGTTTTCTAATGCTTAAAGTTTTCTCTAGTATTTTTTAGGGTTTGTTGGTTCTTGTTTTGTACTTTTTTCTTGCAGTTCTGATGACTAGAACTTATTTGTAAAAATGCACTTAAATGAAAATCCGAGTTTTTGCAGACAGCAAGACTCCTGAGGTTGGGCCTTTTGAAAATTCATGACAGTTATGAAACAGAATAAAATCATCAGGCTTGCCAGCACAGAATGTGTGAAGACCATAAAATGATCTTCATGCTTTTGTCTCAGATACCTAGGACACGTACAAATGCTTGTATGTTCTGCATTTACAATCATAAATTTTGCTGACACATTTAAAATAACATATTTCTGATTTGTTCATCTGAGGTTCAATTCAAGAATTTTCTCAAAAAAGTAGCCTTGACTTGGGAACTCACTTTGGACAAGAAGTAGATATTAAAGTTGCATGAGGAAAATACTTCAGAAAATCTTGAGATACAGTGGAGAAAAGCTTTGGTGATGTAAAGAAAAATCTTCCCTTATGTCTTTTTCTTGGGTTCTTTTCTCTACTCTAAATTCTTTCTGCCTTTGGCAATTGTTTGACTTCTAATTTAATTCAATTAGTTTATTGCTTGCTTTTTCTTAACATCCCAGATTTCAGTGAACTGTGTCCCACAATGTTATCAACCTCAGCATGCTTATAGGCTGTCTTTTCTATTCGTTGTCAAGAACTAATCACAAGCTACAAGCAGTAGTTTTTGTTTCTAAGTTGTTATTATTATATGGGATAGTTATAAAGTTGTATGTCATAAAATGCTTCTATGTCTGTGTTTATAAACAGATATAAATCTGCTTTGTTTGCTTTACAGTGATGAAAATATTCATTTTGGTCCCATTAAAAGGCTTATTTACAGCTGAGAGTGTCTGAGAAGACAAACATTTATTTGACAGAAGTCTTGGTGTAGGATAGGCCTACTTTTTTACCACTGACCATATAAATATGTCCTTGTTTGTACAATCTGAGTAGTTTCTGGCAGGGTCTTATAAACCTTTGAAAAACATTGCTGAATGGAGGCCATATAAATACTACTGGGAATCCAAATCAGTGTCATTGGATGTTTCATGTTTGAGATAGCAAATGTTTAAAGCATGTTATCGTTTCAAAATACTGTTATTTTGCACCTTTTTATTTGATCATTTCATTTCAGTAGTATAAAATTCATTTCCACTTTGAAGAGAGAGACTTCTGGCAAACTCCATGCATTTTTATTGCTCAGAGAAAACCCAAGACAGTGTTATTATTCCTCTCACACCATGGAATTCAAATCAAAGAGTCAACTCTCAAGAGTGAATAAGACTCTCTTTTACTATCTCACAAGGGGCTATTTGGTTTCTGACCACATCTGACTATTCTTAGGAAAAGCAATCTCTAATTACAAGGACCAGAAGGGAAATGGCCCGTACCTCAAAAATGAAATTAAGAAGATAAATCTTATTGTTTTCAAATCCTTATGGTTTTGAATGTCATCTTCTTTCATCTCTGCTCCTAGAAGAAGGTAGGCTGGAACATTACAAAGGAAATGATATTGTTGTATGGTATATCAGTTAACCAGTTTCTTCACATAAGATGCCTTCTTCTTTCTTCTATCCATGTTCAAGCAAAGGTGTGCATCACCCACTACTCACAAGGGAATGGGCCTATCACAGATATTACTGCTCACCCACTGCAATGTAGGGGGTTCCAGAAAAACAAAGTTTGCTTTTGCTGCCTTAGAGTATTTATTCATTTCATGTTATAATACTATAATATCTGTAAAGTTCAAGAACATTTGTAAAACTGATTTCCTGGGATTATTCTTCAAAATATTTGTGAATATTTCTTCAGCTGCCACATGTTTTTTAGAGATATGAGGATTCAAATCATATTGGACAGTTCAGTGTAAGAACTAGAGATCATAGAAACCAACTGATTTATTTCATGTAGCTAGGAGAAAGCAATTGCAAAATATGGGGCTTATATTTTCCTGGTATGAAACCAGCTGCTACAGCTTATCTCTTCTTTATTTTTTAATTCTATTAATAATAAAATTGAATATGTACATGTTAAATGGGAAAACACAGTCTGAAAGTTCTGCACACTTGAGTTCAGGTGGCTTCATTCCATCCTGTAGGCAAAGAAGATTGTGTAGGCTGAGGCCTGTTAAAATTGTTGTCATTTGTAGAGGTTAAAAAAAAAAAAAAAAAGGATCATTTCTTGAGAGCTTTTAAAAATGCCAGAGGTGCTAGATTTTCTACTTCTTTACTTTTAAAGTCTTGCTTTCCACATATGTGCATAGGATAAAGAGTAGACGGAGGCAAATAAACCTCTAAAATTACTTAAATATTCTTATATACTTAAAATGTCTTATTTTATAAGTTTGATGTTGCAGGCCTTTCTGACCAGTAAGATTATCTTCCTGGGAACTGGTGAAGGTCCCTTTTGTGTTACTGTGGATTTCCTACTGCAGAGCTCCACGAAAATATGTTACTGTTCTTATGAGCTTTATGTATTGGACAGTTACCGAGTCAGGATGCAACCCTTCTAGATCCTGTGTCTATGATAATTTTAATTTTGGAAGAAAGTTTCTAGCAGTAAAAGAAAAAGAAAGAGTGATTTATTATTATTAGACATAAACTTTATATGAAAAGTGAGACAAATCATGTAATTTGAGACAGAGCAACAAAAATGGAAGGAACCGGAGATGGTGATAATATGACCAGAATCAAAAGGAGTTCAGTGGTGTGCACAATGGAATGATTTGGGAGAAAGGTATTAAAAATCATTTTCTTTAATAACATTTCTATTAATCAAGATTCTGGAAAAAACCTCTTACAATTGCAGCTGATCAGCTGTCCAAATGTTAACAGTCAGTGATTTCTTCTGGGCACAGAAGCCAGTAAAACTCCATTTCAGAAACGCCAGTTCCTTTATGAACTCTTTGGTAAGGTGTGGTGAGTATTACACATAATCTATGAGCGTATGCAAGACCTATAGCGTGAACACAGCAATATGGAAGAGTACATGTGAGTTCAAAGGTCTCCTCCTTGTTTCTACTTGAGTTACTTTTTCAAAGTGAAATTTCACATGGCAGGAGTCTACCTCAAAATGTTTTGGGGTTTTTTTTTTTTTTTTTAGTTTCTACCTCTGGTGAATCTTTTGGTCATTTAGAACGAGTCTGGATATGTGAAGCATGTAGCAAAGAAGAAAGGAAGAATAAATGAGAAGCTGGTGATGGGAAAGGACGCTGTGTGACAGGAGCAGACAATGGGGCATAGTGTGGTGAGCAATGAAGCTGGACTGATGTGACCTACTCCAGCAGAGTGTAGGACTGGGCAGGTGAGGATCAACAAACTAGGGAGAAAGAAGGTTGTGGACAGAAGCTGAAGAGATAAATTAACATGAGTGTGTATATATCTTCATATATATATATGGAAAATTTCTCTCTGAATGCTAACAAACAGTAGTAACACAGACTAAGGCATCAGACCCTCTGATGTATTTTAGTAAACTACTATATTTCATATTGACTGTTGTCTAGGAAGATGTTAACATGGGACTTTGCTATGGGCAATTTAATAAATGTGTGATATTTAATAAATTTGTGACTGAAATCGATGAAGGAGTCATTGAACCAGAACAGGATATAGTTGTCATACATAGCTATTATAGGAAAAGGGGTAGCACTTCACTTTTGTGATATAAATGCTTAAATTCCCGTCTAGGTGGATAAGTCAAGTATGACACATTGTGGAGCTATAGTTGTACTCACAGTAATGTCAATGGAAGAGATTCCCTGAGGGAACCATTTTAATTCAAAAATTCTCCTGAATACCTTCCTGCATATATTGAAAAGGCCATTTTCCTCTTTTGAATTTTCTTATACCAGCTGTCTGTATGGTCTCTCAAACTTCTGCAGTACTTTCTATTATACATTTAACACTCTGCAGAATATGCTTAGATTACCCTGAAGTAATAGATTAATAGGTTCATAGTTTACTACCCTTTGTGAGAATCTGTCTCTGCTTTTGTTCAAATATTTTTAAATCATCCTTAATGTAAGTCAGGTTAAATGCAAGTAGAAGTTGTTAGTTACAACATATAAAGTAGGCACCAGAGTTTCAAATATTTAAGAAATTTCAATGTGGAAATTAAAGAAGAAATTTACTTAAATTGTGCCAGGATTAAACAGAAAAGGGTCCTGGGCTTTTTTTCAGTCACTGTTGCTTTTCCTGATGCCTACCTCTGGGATGTTACTCTTCAGGTCATGTTCATCACAGGGAATTCCAGTGCTCAATAACTGAATCTAAAAAAAAGCAAACGCAATACCACACCACTCCCACACAAAGCTGTTTTTTAAAAAGCCCAGGAAATTCTACATGCATGCATACAAACCTTTAAATTGTGGTTGCAAGCATAAGCACTGAATGTAGAAACTGCTGCTGAAATTAAGGATGCCTGAATAAGAAGGCAGAATAAGAATGAGGAAAGTTATTCTCCCTGATGTATAGTGCTAGGAAGAAATACATTTTATTTCTTTCTCAGAATTTCTGCATGATAAACTCATCACTACAGTCACATGTATCAAAGAAAATCAGTAAATATTTGGTTCATCTAACTTAAATTTAGAAATCTAAAGTGCCTATAGTCAGTGGAGTTAGGCATTTCCAGAGGGTGATTCTTCAAATCCCTTTTAAGAGGACTTTAAATGGCATGAAACTCCCTATGGATTTTCTTATCAATCCTGACTGCAGCAGACTAATTTAGCCCAAACACCTGACTTTTAGACCTATGCCTTTGCTCTTGCAAAGAATGAGATTCATCTTACCTAGCTTCGGCCTACAAGGAAGACAGGTTTTCTCTGCCAAAGCAAAGGGGCACTCTCAGAAGGCTGTTAATCCTGTTCTAAAGCTCTTTTCTAACAATGGAGGCAATGGCTCCCTTGAGCTGCCTGTCGCTCCATTAACTGGAGAAGGAAGAAGTTTAAACAACTAGTTCAGATTGAATGCCTTAATATTAAATAGCTAAATTTTAATTAACTTCAACCCATGCTTCTTTTTTCAGCTTGAGATCTGGATCCTCATTTGCTGATGTTTTGAGTGCTAATAGCTACAGGTTCAATCAGCAAGAGGCACAGCACACTGAGCAGGAGAAATGACTCCACATATTCAGGGCTCTGAAAAGTGTGCAAAGAGATAATGAAAAGTGAATCCACTAAAATTAGTGGATAATCATTAGGATCAAAATCACTATGCTTAATTTCAATACTTCTGAAATAGGGTAATGCCAGCCTTTCACTATGGAGACACTTTGTGGAAAATAAAGCAACTGATGTCTGAACAGTCTAATAATGTGTCACAGAATGGCTCCCGAACAAATTAGTAACTGTTGTTAGAGCAAGATTTTAATATTATGTGGTAAACAAGCCCTGAGAGAGCTACAAAATGAAATAGCCATTCACTGAGAGCAATGAGCATATCACATGAGATAATTCTCCTCTGGGACAAAAAGTGAGCAGTTTTACTCTTAAAAGGAGATTGCTTTAAGGTAAATCAGTTGCAGATCTACTTAAATTTGGATTTATTTACCTTCTCTTGCTTCATTTGGTAATCTTAATAAAGGTTAAATAATACTTTAGTGGGTATTATATTACTTTTGCTTATAAATAGGTAAAATGCATATATATATGCTTATTTATATAGACATCAATGTATATGTACACACTTTTTTTTATGCATATATACAAATGTGTATACATATACTTTTGCACTTGAAACTGTGCTAAGGTTTAGAAGGTTAGCTTAAGCCAATGGAGATGATTTAGTATACAGCTGGAAGGTGACATGTTAAAGGTGAGTGATAAATCATGTCTGGCGTTAGCTAC
This sequence comes from Psilopsiagon aurifrons, assembly GCA_025447955.1. Taxonomy (NCBI): domain Eukaryota; kingdom Metazoa; phylum Chordata; class Aves; order Psittaciformes; family Psittacidae; genus Psilopsiagon; species Psilopsiagon aurifrons. Next base: position 30,417 of record JAOEHY010004104.1, on the reverse strand, counting down.
AACTTCCTGGAAGCTAGAATATCTAAATAAAAATACGGTTTAAGATGCCATTATTCAAACTGTAGAAAAAAATCCAAACACCCATGATTAAAGAATAAGCGTACAACTGACTGCTGTATTATTAGTTGATGTTTCACAAATTAAAGGAAATATTTGACTTGTAGTAATTTTAGAATTTGATATTGTTGTTAATTGTGCATATAGTTTAGACCTGTATAGATATTTATATTGTTTTCTCTCTTGCAGTGCCTAAGTATGTACCAAATAAATAACACAGTAAGATCCATTCAGTAAGGAGTCACGGAAAAAAAGGATCACAGTCATACAAGATGTTTCAGCATGTAATATTCACCTAAAAGAAAATATTCTCTTCCAAAAGCAGCAGTCTATTCAGAAAAAAGATACAGAGGAGTGTGCATGTTCCTATTTAAATTGCTATTTATAACTTCAAAACAACTTATAGCCAACTGGCTAGTCAGAATTAATTTGTGTTTCTGCCATGAGAAAAATATTCTCATACCTCTACAACTGCCTGAACTGCAAAAGAGCAACTAATATGTATACAGTATATACACTGATCAGGCATAAACTGATACTTGGGTTAGCCCACCCAGCTGTACTATTCATCATGAAGAATTTAAAGGAGACAAAATTTGAATTAAGGCTCATCATACCTGTTGAAATCAGCTACTATTCTCTGAATTAGGAAGAAAGATATCATGATATTCCACTGACTAATTTGACTGTCCCCCCAGTCAATTATATTTAAATGACAACAAAGCAAGCAAGCAAGAAAAAAGTTAATGTCAGAAAACGATCTCATGAAAATTACCATTACCCCACAGTAGTCAAGGGTGTGGCATTAACTTATGAAAAATGAAGAGCCAGTCCATTCTGTTCTTATTGTAAACCAGTTGACTAATAAGCAGCACAACCAAGAAAATCCTTTTCCATGCTTGTTAACACACGCACAAAATAGGTTTTCCCAATTATGTTTGCAGTGCTCTAGTCGTGCACACTCTCTTTTAAATCATGAGAAACTCAGCTGGATAAAAAAGGAAAGTTATACTGGTGCAAATGCAGGGGAACAGAGAGAATCATAAAATCCCAGTAGTTTGCACCTACTCTAATTGAAGTCAGTTAAAAATAGTCCCAGTGACTTCAGTGCTGCAGAATCAGCCCCTAACCATTGAGAAGCCGACAGATTTTACTGTCTCTGAATGCTGAATGCTTCATTTGGGATTTAAAGAAATATGTGATTAAAATCTAATTTTGTCACAAGACATACTCAGACTGAAGCTGAGCAAATAATTGATCATGAATAATTTATCTGAGGAAGTTCATCTCTCTTCTTTGTCCCCGAACATCCATGAATAGATCGTCATTTCTTCAAATTCACTTTTTCAGGCCTTCTTGATTCTGAATCAACTGGGTGCAGTTTTCTTCACACATAGATTACTGGTCTTCACTCTTTCAGCTGTGTTAATTATTTATGATTAATCAGAAATCTCATGACATATCCCTCTAATAGCATTTCTGGCACAGATACTCCTTTATAATTAAATTTAATTTAAAAAGATAACCATTTGCACAACAGCTCAACAAAAGCTTTTTTCCTTTCTTCATTCAAAATGCAAGTATGAAGGTGCATCAACATAAGCAAAGTTATTTTTAGTTTAACTGAGTAAGTAGTCACAGATTTTCCATGTCTGACTTTCCAATAGATCTCTAGTTACGAGTCATGCAGAAGAGGATTATATGGAAGTGAGTTGCCTGTCCCTGTGTATGTGATATGGCTACTACCTTGCGAGATTATATGACATCTTTTATCTTTCTAAAGCATTGTGAGGTGATGTTATCATCACTTCAATATATACAGATATGTTAGTGCTCACTTTTTAAATTGCATAGATCAACTGTTTATTCACTCTATTGTTAATAAAGTTGTTAACATTGTGAATAAAGTTGTTATTATTAATAATATTGTTAATAAAGTTAATTAGCATTTGAGACAAATAAATTAATCAATTTCCTACCCTCTTTCAAATTTCTCTGCAAATTTAATCTGCGTATATAATGTGAAAAAAACCCTACAGCATTTCTTCCTTAACTTTCTGGAACCCACATAGAAGAAACTCTGTATGGTGAATGTGAAGTGAAGAAATTCCTGGTGAATATTTACTTGACAAAATGTGAAACAGTGCTGTTAAAGGACAAAACTTGTAAATAAGAACAAACTTCTGTGAGATCATAATTTGAACTCTAAAGAAATACATCGCAGTCATCCAAAGATGAGAATGAGTCATTACATGTTTACAAACTGTATTCTGAAAGCATCTGGAATTGATCAAGAAAAGTCTGACACAAGTGACTGTTCTGAAACTATGAATCTGAAAAAAATTGAAATGTAAAAAATGGTTGTTAAATAAAACCAATAGGGGTTGTGTGGCAAAATTGCCATATTAGACCTTTTTAATAGTTTTGTTCTCTTGAAATTCAGTATAAAATGTGACAGTGAAGATAAGAATGTATTGTAACATGAAATTAGATCACATGAATCCATAAAAGTACTGTAATTATCATTGTTAGACCTCTATTAGAAAAATAAGTTTAGTTTTATTAAAAATCAATCCACTATTAAACCAGACATAAACTGCAAGGAAGTTGACAAAAGGTCTAAAATGTTTTCTAAAAATAAATAAAATCTAAATTAATTTTAAAATTATTCTTCAAGAAAATTACAGCAATGAGAATTTCTGGGCAGAAAGATTAGGAAAGGTCCTGGAAACTAATCAAGGTAACTTATTAAACAAAACTATAGGGTTAATTAAAAGTAACTTATCTGACATTTCAGTTGGGCACTGAAAGAAACACAAAGACAGCCTCAGTGTAGCTGCAAACGCCGGCTTAACTGTGATCAGAAGGACAAGCTGAAACATTATATTAAGACGTCTAGTAAAACAAAGGAGCATCAAAAGCCCAACAGAAGCAGCTGGTATAGGTTTGTAGACAGTATGTGTTACTTTAGTTTTGCTGATATGATCCCACTACTGACTTAAATTAATCCTCCCATGGGAATAATGGAGGAATTAATTGAAAAGACACCCATTTTCACAGCTGAAAGATACAGGGGGCAAATAAAGAGGCAACAAGGCAGTGGAATTAAAAAACCTTTCAGTTAAGATTGAGGAAAAGTAATTTCTTATGAAAATTTCTCATTCAGGTGATGAAGAAACACTGCCTGTACATACACAGAATCCTTATTTTGTCTTGATTTGTAACTGATCTAATTATTGATATATTTTTCTAAGAATTGTTCAGTGCTATTGGTTTTGATATAAATCCTAATTTGTCCAATTTGACTCTTTCTGCAGGAAAATATCAAGAAATACTTAATTGGGAAATAAGTCTCAAAATGTTACTGTGTGAAAACAAGTGTTATAAAGACACAGCTGTCCCCCCAAACATCCCATGGGAACGCCCAACAAATACACTAAAAATTCTCTTTCTCCAGATCGGAGAATATGTTTTCATTTATACTTAGTATACTTAAACTAAAAAAAAAAAAAAAAAAAAAAAAAAAAAAGAGCAACAGAGAAAAAAATCTATTTGAGCTGATTTATTTTGTGAGTAACTAATAATTGGAGCTCTCATTTATTTCAGAAAGAGAATTCATTTCTTTGTCTAAAGACAAAGGAAGTACATCTAAGGAAGTACATGTCTCTGGTATAATTTTAAGCAAAACAGAAGCAGCAATAAAAATCACCCAAATAAAACACAAAAGCAGAACAAGCTGTCTAGCTAACCTAGCTGGTTTTGCCAGAGTCATATTAGGAGGCTTTCAAGATAACCACTCTGCTGCAAAACTGTGAAGGCAGTAACTTCCAGAAAAATGACAGTAGCAAACAGCATGGGGAGCCGCAATTACTTCATCCATCATCTACATCTGAGGAGCTAGTGGCTGTCTGAGAGGTTGGACTTTGTGCCCTCCTGAGTTCTGAGAAGTCTCAGAAGGTATGCTAGCTAAAAGAGGCTACAACTGAACGAGGTTTTGCTCCTATTTCACAAAACTGGAAGGAAAAGCATCTTCACTCTGCTATTAGCCTCCACTGGTCTGGAATCTATTCTTTAACCATTTATGTCAGAGCAGTTCCACTGACTGAAGTAATTTAAACTTACAAGATGAAAGGACCTTTTGGCAGTTTCCAACATCTAAAACTTTCAGACACCCCAGAGATGAATGTATTTTTGGAATATATTAAGGAAATATAAAACCTGAGACATGTTGCATGGTTAAAGTAAATCCATAAAAATTATTTTCCAGAATACATCCCTTGTCACCCAGCGGCATTAACAATAATGTAAATTTAGCGTATTATCTTTTAAAATGTTGTAAAAACATACAATAATGTTGCAGAATTAAAAGACTTCTTAATACACATTCTGATGTCTGTCATAAGATCAGGTAATAAAAATCTAGGAATAAAGGAAATTTAATTATTTCTGTAGGTCAGTGAGCAGTTAATATTGGTAACCTGATGTAAAACTAGATTTAACACAGATGGGATAGGTTAAATGTTTGAGTATATGTATGCCCAAGATCATAAATAACTGTCAGAGGCTTACAATAAATATAATTCTCAAAAGGGCTTTTGTAAAACAGGAATGTGAGTCCCACTGAAAATCTCATTTAATTCCAAGGTGTGCTCTCAAGATTTATATTCCATTAAGTATTTACCATATGTGCTTCCCTGAATCTGATGGCTAGAAACCCTATTGAATTGCCAAAGGGAGATGAACACATTTGCTAACCTGTAAATGTCTCTTGTTGACTTGGAAGTCACGCACTATGTGATCTACGATTTGGAGGCTGCTAGTAGAATGGACATCGATCCATAACATCAGAATGAAGAGGAAAAAAATTACTTCTCTGTCACTACCTTTGTCATTTCCGCTGTCAGCTGTTTCAGGACTGTCAAGAGTATAAGAAAAATAAGGTCATTTCCCTAGATTGCAGTGCAGAATGAGAGATAAGTTTCACTGATTAGGGCTCGCAAAAACTTTTAAACAGAGCCATTTCCACAGGAGAGTACCATGTAAGTGTCTGGAAAGCTCATGGGATTTAATCAGCTCCACTAAATTTTAATAAAAATAATTAAAGGAAATTTAAAATTAATTACCCACTTTAAAGTTTCATGTTTTGTCTTTCATATGATAATATTGATCCTTCATTGCACTCATCATATATTATGTTTAACAATTTTTTTTTTAAATACCATGAAATAAATTTTCAATGTTGAAGGAAAATATTTCAGCAATATTACATCTGATTCCAAAATCAAAGTGCTTGGAATTTCCATTTCCCAAATAAATGAAAGCTTTGTGCTCTTTACAAACAGTCTTGAATTCTGAAATGCCAGAGTATAGAATCATAGAATTATGGAATAGTTAGGGTTGGAAAGGACCTTAAGATCATCTAGTTCCAACCCCCCTGCCCTGGGCAGAGACACCTCCCACTAAACCATCCCACTAAATTGAAAATTCTGCTTTCTCCAGAAAGTATATTAAAAATATATAAATTTGGTATATCCCCAAAATATATAAAATTTGGTATATCTCCAAATTTTAATTTCTCTATGGGATTATTAAGGTCTTAATTATTCCCATGATTCTTTCTCAAATTAGCAATCATAAAACTTGAATGATGCATGCAGACAGCATTAATCAGAGCACATGGAAATGTAGCAGAGTATGATGGACACGTCATGGAACAACATCAGGAAGATCTAGTGAGGGCTAAAAACTGTGACTTCAGAACTGTAGCATTTTCCCTTTGTGCTTTTATTACAATACATGTCATATGCTATGCTTTCTCTGTCACGGTTTCTGAATCCTGATTAATACAAAACCTATTAATGAAAAAGAAAGAGAAGTTAGAAGTTTGTATGGTATTTGGGTATGTCATATATGATCTACATTTGGAAATGCCTTAGATATAACAAAGCTATTTTCATAGTCCAAGACTGTATTTGCATGCCTGGATAGGCTAATTTATTTATCAAAACAGTACCATAAATCCTCACTTAGATCCAGTGAGCTTTGATTCTACAATTTATTTCCCTCCAACCTGCTTTCTACAGTTCCAGACCTCTGAGGCTGACATTTTTCTTTTGATTTAAAAACATCTCTTTCCTGCTGTTACTTCCATATTAGCAAGGAGATGCCTTGGGAGTTACTTGGGACTTTTTTCCCACAGGCCAAGCATAAGCCTAAACCTTTTTGAGGAAGGCTTGGGATGATGAAAATGCTGAGGGATCTCAGCCAGAGCTCTGACACCTCATGCTCCTCACCCACAGGGCCAAGTTCTTCTGCCAGTATTCTGAAAAGGCTGGGTACAGGTGGAATAGGACTCATTACAATTCAGTAGCAGATGACCAAAGACTGTTACTTCACTGATTAGCAGTGGGGCAACCATCAGCTGTAGCTTGACAGAAGGTCCAGCAACATCACCTAGCTCAGCAAGTTTCAGCTTATGTTGGTGCTCAGACTTTACAAAGACACATTTCCCGGAGTACAGTAGTCCATCTTGGTTCAATTACAGTAAAGTTCTTCAAGTTGTCATCTTCTCTTCCCCAAGGAATGGGAAAGAAAGCAACCAACTGTGAGGCAAGGTAAAACTTCAGCCTGTGCTGCTCCCTTTCTATATCCAGCAGCAGAGCAGATGTGGTGGGTTGACTTTGGCTGGCCATCAGCTGCCCACCAAGCCTCTCTATCACTTCCCTCCACTGCAGATGGGGGAGAGAAAATAAGATTAAAAAAAAAAAGAGCTCTTGGGTAGAGATGAAGGCAGTTTAATGGAAGAAAACAATGACCACACACAGAAGCAAAAGAAAACAAAAAAGATTTATTCTCTACACACAAGCAAGAAGAAAGTTAAAATATGAGCACATTCATTTCAGTAACAATCTGGTGACCCAGGTGGGTTTCCACCTTGGTGAGTTTAGCTACCATATACAACAGAGACGTTACTGGGTTAGTTGACCTGATTGCCTTTCTGGATTTGCTTTCCCTGAGAAGCTACAAAGACCAGAGGCAGCATAAGTCATTGGGGGGTTCAATGGGTAAGGTAAAACTTCTGGTGGAAATTACAGAAAACTGGACAGAAGTGAAACTGAGAGGTCTAGTGGGGGTCATTGAAGGGGGCCACAGAGGAGTATGGTGTGTCCTGGGCTCAGCAGTAGCAATCATTTTGCTCCTTCTTAGTAGCTGTTGCAGAGCTGTGTTTTTGACTTTGGGCCTGGGAACAGCACTGAAAACATCGATGTTTTCAGTTACTGCGCAAATGTTTAGTCTGACCAAGGACTTTCTGAGTCTCATGCTCTACCAGGGAGTAGGGGAAGCTGGGAGGAAACAGAAACAGGACACCTGACCCAAACTAACGAAAGAGGTACTCCATGCCATAGCACATCATGTCCAGGATGTAGAAACTGGGGGCAGGAACCCGAAAGGGTTAGATCACTGCTGGGTCAGGCTGGGTATTGGTTCGCTGGTGGTGTGCGTTTCTATTCTCTTGTCTTGTTATTTCCCTTATCATTGTTATTATTGGTGGTAGCAGTAGTGGGTTTATGTTATACCTTAGTTACTGGACTGTTATTTCAACCCGTGGGAGTTACATTCTTGCGATTCTCCTCCCCATCCCTCGGGGAGTGGGGGCAGCAGAAAGGAGAGGGAGTGAGTGAGCGAACTGTGTGGCTGATTTACAGCTGGGCTTAAATCATGACCGCTGTGCAATGGTCCAGGTGAAAAGCCCGGGTGCTCTTTATTTCCTAGGAAGAGCAGCAGGGAAGACCAGGGTGTTCTCTTTTTCAGAGAAAAAGCAGCTTATGGAAGAAACAGTCAGTGAAATTCTCCCAGGGAGTATAAGCAACAAGCACAGGGTATGTTCTCAAGTACATGTTCCTCTGAGTGCTTTGTGTGTGAGCAGCAGTTGCACATGCGCACGTATGCTCATGAGGTGTGCTTCTTAAGTGGTCATACGGTCAGGCATCAGGCTTCACACTTGGAAGTGTTTTAATGGGCAACACATGCAATGAAGCCAGCAGAAGTATCTCATAGCCAAAAGACCTGCAGGGACAGTTCTGATTGGGGAAGGGACTTGGGGACTCTCTGAAAAGCCCTAACCCAAAGAGTAATAAGCCCCCATTCAGCTTCTTTTCAGGGGGCAAACACAGGGGTAGCAGTGTGTTCAAGGTTCCCTGCAAACATCCTTTCCTGGTATGTGACCAGTGTGTGTGCATTCATAATCTCCACAAACTGTTACCTATAACTCCTCACACCTTTGGCTGAGTGTGCTCAGATAGTATGAGCCCTCTTCTTGTGCAGCCAGTTGGGCCTGAGGCTGCTCAGACACCTTCAGTGAGGCTTCATTCTGCTTGTCCTATTCGAGCAAAGCTCCAGCAGGCTCTCATTTCTCCTGCCCTTTGCTTAAGAAACAATTTCATGCACAGTTTCCTCAGTAGAGCTTTGAATGGGCAGTGGCACTGGAGTATTCATCAAGCTGTCAGTGGTCTCCTGCAGATTTTTCTTTCAGCTGCTTGGTGAGGGCATCTAGTTTAACATTTTTTCTGCTGGAGCCTCTCTGCCTCCTTGCATGCTTCTGAAGAGCTTCCCTTTCTCAGGATGTGGTTCTCCATCTCAAGGGCACTGAGCTGCCCCTCCAGATCTTCCAGAACATGCAGAAAGTCTCATTTACATCAAGGGAGCAGGAGTTCTGCATCTCCTAATGGCCCTTGAACCCAGGAAGGCCTTTGAACTAGCCCCTGCAGGGGCTGGTGGGCAGCTCACCCTTGAGCTGCTCCAGGATTTGCTTTATGAAGAATCTCCTGTCTAGCTGCAGCTCATTCTGGCAGATCAACAGCTTCCTAGCTACCAAAACACAGCACAGCACTATGAGGGCTATTATGGAGAAACTTAACTCCATCCTGCCATACTCAATACAGGTAATAAATATCTGCATGTGTTGTCTGTCACTTTGAGGATTCAAATCTCACCTAGCCGGATTTTTGCAAGACTGCACCCTGTATCTGTCCTAGCAGAAACACTTACAAACCAGAACTTATTTAAGACTGTCTGCAGACCTACAAGTGTTTTCCTCTGTGGCACACTCACTTTTGTCACAGCAGCTAATGTTTACCTTGTTACTAACCTTACCTGGTTAGCAGCACCTCTCAAGTTTTAATGTTTTATTTAACGATGTGTAGGGTAGCAAGAGATGACCTCAGGGCATCTTGAGTAGTATGAGAAGAAAAGCTTTATTTCAGGGTATAAGATCTTTAGTATAGCATCTAACTAAAAGCATAGTTCTCTCTTTCCTGGCTAAGGCTGAGAAGGTCCAGGTCACCTTGCTGTGACATCAGATCATGATGTACACAGACAACATGACTTTGCACTGCATAAAGGTATGAAATTCTCCTTTTTGAGTGCAGTATGTGTGTCAAAAACCAACTTTCTCCAATGGGAAAATGAAGATTGCTTGAGCACATGAATAATTCACCCAGTCACTAATGGAGTTGCCATCCCTGGGTACGGCTGAAGCTGTGACATGTAGCTGGCCATGCAACACCTGTGCTCCATTCCTTTTCTAAGAATGCAACTTTTACCACCATTCATCTCACTTTGAAATATCATATAAAGTCGTATCTCTGAGCTGCAGAATAGAACTTAATGCATCAATACTGAGTTTCTTTCATTAGTCACCATAATCTGATTTCCTCTTCTCATGAGAAATCCTACTGTGACAAATTATTTGAAACAAGACATACAGTATGCATTGCTAGTAGCAGTCACAGAAAAAGGAAACAGAGATAAAATAAATAATACAGGTAAAATAGAGATGTCTATTTTGCATGACATTTTGAACACAATGCATTTGCTGTAAGGAGAAAGAAGTACATTTTCGATAATTACCTGTGAATATCATAAAAAGATCATATGTTTCTATTTCCCTTCACCAAAATATAGTGTATTTTCTCCTGTATAACTACTGCATGAGGTAGCTGTATTTCTAGCTGCCAGCTAACCTATGCTTGAATACATTATAGACAACCCAATCTCCTCCCAAACCTTACCCTGAGACAGATTATTATTTCAGGGGAATCGCTGTTTTATTTAATATACTAATTACATGTTTAATCTGGTCTATAATACTGTCTGTACAATTCTGTAGATAGATGTTCTAGTCACTGCGGCCATAAAATGTAAGGGGGAAATATGATTAAATAGTAACTATTTATACAATATACCCTATGTTTTTTATGAAGTAAAAGGAGAGATAGACTCCATTTGTCCCATATGTGAATTTATGAAATAATTAAGGTTCATTTTGACCCTTAGTATTTGTTCTGATGTATGTGTTTTATCTGAGGCCCACAATCAGAGAGAAGAGACCTGAAGGAGGAGATATGATCTGATAGACAATAAAGAAAGAATTTAGTCAAGGTGAATAATGGAAGAATATAAGAACTGACTTCCTGGAACATATGAAAGAAACATCCCTCTAGACTATATTCTGACAGTGGATAAATCAGTGGAATTGTTGTTTGCTTGGAAAGCAAAAGGTGCAGAGTGATAAGATAAAGAGAATAATAACAAGGTGAAGAGGCACCTAGTTCAAGTGTATGTACACAAATGCATGCAGCCTGGTGAAATAGGAAGGAAGAACTGAGGCATCACATATGATCTCAAGGCTGTGACGTTCCAGGAATAACAAATGTGATGGGATAACTCTTGCAGGAGAAGGGGAGTATTCTCTATATGAAGCAGCAGCTCGGATGTGGGGAGCTTTTGCATAGGATGTGCAACAGGCTGGCAAAATTTCTGTGTCAAAATCAGAGAAAAGGTCTGTGAAGGTGAAATTGTAACAGGACTGTGCTATGGACCACATAATCCAGGAGAGAAGACACTCTCAAGAAAGTCTCTGGATCATACTCTATTCCTTCACAGGGATCTTAAACTCCATGTCATCTGCTGAAAGTCAAGGATGCAAGAAATCCAGGGAATTTCTGGAGAACTTCAAGGATTGGTGGTTGATAGAGGCACTGGATAGACTAATCAGTTGTGCAGAACTGGATTTGTTATTCAGAAACAAGGAAAAAATATCTGGGGGTGTGAATCTCAATGGCAGACTTGTCTGTAATGAGCATGAAATAATGAAGCTGAATATGCTTTGGGAAGTGAGGAACTGGCAATGGGAATCACATTTACATCGTGCTTCAAATGTATATTCCAAGTGCCATATTCTGCCAAGTGTAGTGTATTGCAGTACATTGAGGTATCACTCCACTAAGCCAATACCATGTAACACATTCAAATATGTAGATTGTATATTAGAAATTGAATCCTTCTCACATAGAATATCTCAGTGAAAGCAGAATATCTCAGTGAAGCTGGTCAGAGAATACCGGACTCTGACAAAGGTCCTCAACAACATATTTGCCTTAGCTATTATCAGTGACTCCCAGTTCCCTGTACTTAACAAAGGAGTTTAAGGAGTTCAAGAAAAACTATTGTCGCACAGGAGCTAGTTCAGCCATTGTGTATCACCAAGATGGTGGGGACAGAGCACTTGCCCTGCTTGGAAAGGCTAAGGGAGCTGGGCTTCTTCAGTCCAGTCATGTCTTCAAAGGGATTAAACTGTAGCCCCCAGTGCCTACAGGAAGAATGCTGAGAAGATGGAGCCGAGTACTTCACACTGGTGCATGGTGGGAGCATGAGAGGCCAAAGTTGTAAATCACAGCAAGAGGCATTCAGGGAAAACTTTTTCACCATAAGGGCAGACCAGCAGTGAAGCAAGTTATCCAGCCAGGTTTGCTGGCTCTATCCTTGGAGGTTTCTCAAAGCACTGAGCAACTGGTTTGATCCCATGGCTGGCCCTGCTTTGAGCAGGAGGTTGGGTGGGTGAGGGGTCTCCTGAGGTCCCTTGCACCCTAAGTGAATCTATGATTCTATTCACTAGCTATGCATGAAATATTGAGAAAATAAAGTGTGATATTAGGCACTCCCAGTTTCTAGAAACCTTAGGGGGCATCCTGAGCTAGCAACCGTGTTTATATTTTCTGCTTAATAATCTCTCTTCCTCGAATTAGTCTACTTAATTTCTACTTTCTATGTTAAGACTGTCAAGACTATCCTGTGGCAATAGCACTAAAGGGTATTTGCAGCAATTTGTTTTCAACCCATTGCCTGCCAACTTATTCAAGACTCCTTTTGTATTATGAGAAACTGTAATTAAGTATTCCTTACTCTTCAATGCAGATATGATTTTTTTTTTTTTTGGTGGAGTTCATTTTTCCATTTTTTACTCCTCAGTTACCTTAAAGAATCCTTATCCAGCCAACAGCTTTGAACGTAACTCTGGCCCTTCCCTGAAACTTTGCTTGGCTTTACTATGCATTTTCTGAAAAGGTGGTGATGAAGACAATGATGTATGCAAACAGCATTCAAAATCTGGATGCATTGTAAATGTACACAGCAACATAATAATGTTTCCTGATTTGTTCTCGCTCTCTTATTAATAACTCCTACCTTGCTTATTTGTCTGGTACAGAACACTATGTTATTGTAAGAAGTTTTCATAGAATTATCTATAACAAAGGTTTCTCCTCTGAGTGGTAATAGCTAATTTAGAAGCTGTCACTGTGTATGTATACTTAGGCTTATTTTCCTCTATGTGCATTAGCTTGCATTTATCAACACTGGATTTCATTCACCACTTTATCATGTAGCCACTCAGTACCATGAGACTCTTCCCTAACTCTTTCCAGCTGGCCTTGAATTTTAATACCCAGAAAATTGTTAAGCTATCAGGAAACCTGTCACCTCATTGTGTATCTTCTTTTCCAGAGAAATGAGTACACTGAACAACACAGGTCAAACAATAGTGCACCACTGTATTTCACTGGTAACTCCCCACCCCTGCAGCTCCTTTAATTTCCTTATAACAGGCTCCCTCACAATTATAGTTCCTTTTTGTGAAGCTTGAATTCTTACATAAGTTTTGGTAGGATTTTTCTCATAGAAAAAAGTTACATTTGAAGTCGCAATTATCACAATCACAGTGTCTCTTAGAAAGGACCTCACAAAGCCAGTTTGTTTAACAGCACCTTTTCAACAGAATTTACTTCCACTCTTACATCAGTCTTTCTTCTTCTGCCATTTGTAAATCAATTTTGCCTTGCTGTGAGGGTGTTTTCTTGGCTGTGTTTCTCCCATCAAATTTCTAATTCTCTTTATGTCCATACCTTTTTAACCCCAACTTATTTTTAGGCTCCTGGCATTTATCTAGACGTCTTTTTCTGGTTCCCTATTTTTATGTGCCCTGTTTTCAAAGGCCTTTATTTGTTAAGACTGCACTTTGACTACATCTTACCTGAATTTTATTCACACCTGCCACAGATGTGGCAGGTGAGATTTATGGAGTTCTCATAAAGCCATAGGATACTGTGATCATGTTTCCGTATGCTGCTGGAGGTATCACACATCTTGAAGCATAATCCCTGCCAGCTCCCTGCTCCATCCACCGTGCCTGAAAGTTTGACTCTGCATTGTTAATTCCTTGGATTCTGGTGTGACTGACTTCATAATGCACAAAGTAAAGCATAACACAAACATGTACGAAGACTGATCAAAGAGGTTTAGATTCTAGGGTTAAGGGAAATCTCCAGACAGTGGGGTTCACTGATCGTTTTACACAGTCTCTGGGAACTGTCTGGAGTTATATAGATCGGAAATTACCTCATCTGTTACAGTATGGCATTATAACTGCACTATGCCTGATTTATTATTTTTTTTTCCTCAGGATTACACAAAATCTTTCTATATATAAAATCACTTTATGTTGTCATTCTCACACTCAGTCAAACATCGCAAGGACACAAGGACTTTTCTGTTTTGCTCTAGGGAAAAGGAGGTATAAAAGGGAAAATGACCCTTCGAGCATGACAGGAACTATCTTTATCTTCACCAGTCAAGGATCTTATCGACCTTTAGGAAGAGCAAAATTAGATTATTCTCCACTGAGAGAAAAAGTATTAATTCCATCATGATCCAAACACCCAGCTTTCATCTGCAGCAGGTTTAGAATTTTTCCCCCAGTGTAGAATTAAATTGAACTCATAAAACAAATGTTTAGAGAGGAAGCCATTGTTTTGTAATTGTGTTTGAGAATACTCACTGCATTCGAGCCTAGCCCTTTGGGAGCAAAAATGACAGGAAGCTCAAAAATTATGGGAAGCCTAATAAAATATCCTTTCCCCAAACTGATACTTCCTTCAGCTGTTATCAGAGGCAAAGTACCTAAAAGAAGGAGATACTGTGTCACAGCATGAAATATTTTACATATTTTAAAACAAGACTAAAATGGACTATTTTAAGCATTCTTATAATGTGGGTAAATCTCAATGAAACAGGGAAAATAATCTCCATAGAATCTTGCTATATTGGCTTTCCTGGAAGCTCAAGCTTTTCCACAAAAATGCATAAAAAAATCCTCAGGAAAATTAGAGGAGATAATCTGTAATTTATAAGTGTTTGCACAGACCAATATTTGTTTACAGGTCTTTAACTGAATTCTCCTCTGAGCAGTCTGTAAAATGTACCAGAAACCCAACTCAGGAGTCAAAGAGGAAGAACAGTTATTGCCATTATGACAGTGTAATATCTCATATTAGATTTACTTTACTGATGCTTGCAGTTTTGATCAGCAATTGCTCCTTTTAAAAAAAAAAGTAGAAACAACAGAATTATAGTCAGAATTTACAAAATATTTGCATTTGATGGGAGGATTTTAAAGACACATGCCAGAAGATGATCTCTATTAGCTAATTAGCGCTGTAAAAGTCTTCTGTTGTTTTTTTCTAATGCTACCTATAGATAAAAGGAAAACATTTATGTAGTTATTTGTTATGAATATCTTGCCTTATACAGCCACTAAAACTAGCGTGCAAAGAATGGGGTTCCCAGTCTCCAGCTATACAAGACACAAGCTGGCTTCTTGTATGACTGGAAGAAAGCACTCAAACTTTAAGGAAAGAGTTCGGAGACAAATTCATTGTAAGAATGGTTTTTACATCAGTTTAGACTGTCAAAAATGGTTGCACCAAAGTCACATTATATACTGTATTTTGTGTCTATTTGTAATATAATCTAACCTGTAAAGTGACTTTTTAACTACCAAGAGTTGAGTATCGGCTATTCTGCGACTGCTTCAATGTGGTAAAAAAAGCAGTAGTAATTTCATGATTGCTGTTGCTTAGTGTAAAATGGAGTTAGTACACAGAATAACATCATAGTTTAGGAGAACTTGGAGGACGGAACTCTGAGACAGGGGTCATTACAGCAATGTGTTATCATACAAGAGGTTGTCAAATGTTTTAATGGCTTTGAAGTTGTCTTTAGATGACAGAATGTCAACTTCTTAGGAACATCTCTCCTGTGTTTTCTTCTTACATAGTTTGTTTTGAGAGTTTGTTTCTGTGCAAAGTAAAATAAATATTCTATGACCCTCACAGGATTAATGTCTATTTTTGTTTTCTTTTTTAACCAGTTCACACCACTGTTCTTTCCTCAAGACAATTTTAAATCTTGATTTTTCAAAAATGCTATTTTATTTTTATTTTCACATGCTGTTTTTTCTGTCCAATGCAATTTTGTTTGTAACATATCATTCAATATCCCTAATACGACTAAGTATGAAAAGACAAACAGCAATGTTATTATCCACGCTAAGCACATTTAGAAGTATTCATTTGGCTTACCAATTCTTTGAAGCAAGCCATTTCCTGATTTGTAAGGCTGGCAGAGTCCACAGTTTTAGGTGTTTATCAGTCACAGCACTCCCTCTTATGTCAATAGGCTGTTTCTTTGATCATTTGCTAGAAGTTTCAAAATATCAGGAAAAACAGCCCTGAGGTATTTTGGTTGGATCACAATGCAAACTTAAAAATAACTTAGCTCCTTGCTTATTGGTGGCACTTTAAGTCAAGAAAGACATTTAAAAAAAAAACACTCATGCAGGCAAAGGCAGCCAGATAACTTATGCCTCTGTTTTGCTTATAGTGAAATGGCTGACGGGCCATGTTGAGAGGGTGGTATAAATTGCTCTTTTCAAACTAGTGACCTATTACTAGTGGGGTCCCCAGGATCAAGACTGAGCCCAATGCTGTTTAATATCTTCATAAGTGATCTTGAAGATGAGATCAAGTTATCCTGATGTGTACCTGACAAAATCTGCCAATGATACCAAACTTGGCAGGAATATAGTATGTAGTCACACACAGTGAAGTCTTGTTGAATTGTTGAGTCTACTGCATTCAGTGTCTTAAATCAGCAGTTCCAATTGCCTGTTGACAGATTTCTGTAAATATACAGTTCCTCACAGCTCACATGTATTTTATCTTCTTTGTATTTTACATGCATGTCCAGTTGTTTGTGTAAAAGGGTGTACTTTTTTAATAAAGCCATATCTTATACCCTTTCTATGCCACTAGGTACATGACTCCTCTTTCTCATCCACATCTAGGTCCACCTAAGTCCATCCACCAAGTAACACAGACTGGTTCAAGTTATGTCTCTTATGTCTGGTTGCATAGCAGCAGAAATGTAACATTGCATAACAGCTGTCCAAGAAACTTTTATGTCAGATCATTCGGCTGATGTTCCTCAGGGATCGGTGTTGGGACCTGTCTTGTTTAACTTCTTTGTTGGTGACATAGACAGTGGGATTGAGTGCACCCTCAGCAAGTTTCCTCATGACACCAAGCTGGGTGGTTCAGTTGATACACTGGAGGGAAGGAATGCCATTCAGAGGGACCTTGACACGCTTGTGAGGTGGTCTGATGCCAACCTGATGAAGTTTAACCATGCCAAGTGCAAGGTCCTACAGATGGGTCAGAGCAATCCCAGGAACAGCTACAGGCTGGGCAGAGAAGAGATTCAGAGCAGCCCTGTGGAGAAGGACTTG
>JAOEHY010004103.1:0-24297 GCA_025447955.1 Psilopsiagon aurifrons | reverse complement strand
AGCTGAAATTATCCAACTGAAGCTCCTGGAAGGGACGAGAAGGCAACTGGGCAGGAAGGCAGCAGAGTTATATAAACATCATTCCAGTGGGAGAACAGGCTGAAGAAGTATTTGGATGTATTTGGTTTAGATGCACAAACTGGTTGTGCATGAGGACTAACAGGAATAAATTTAAGCAAACAAACAAACAGTATTAGCAGCTAATAGGGGTGAAAGGTGAGGCCAGTTATTCTCATACCAAAAATCCCTGGTACTTACAGGAAAAGACTCCCAGCTGGAAAGTCAGTCTCAGAAAAGGGAGTGATTTTTATTAAAGAATCACCGTTCTTTGTGCTGAAAGGGAGAATGTATTTTTCCAAAGGGTCCAATAGTTTGCCTTTGCAGTTCTATACCAATGAACATTGGGAATAGCTGTGGAATGGGGGTTGGTGTTGGCCAGCTCAAGTCTGAAGGCCATTTCATTTTTTAGACGCTAAGGAAAATAAGTTTTACAGCCCAGGAACAACTCAACAGTTCCTTCTCTGAAGCGTAAAACATTCACAGAAATCAGTGGGGGTCCTGGCTGAGAAGGGAACAGAATTCCAGGTTGAGCTTGTAGGCTCATCCAATGCTTTGGCATGTCATGTGCTGCGGATCTGTGCTTGGGCAGGCGTGGGACGGACTTCATGGTTCATGCACCGATCGTGAACCATGGGGTTTGATGTTCTGTATATGTACAGACATGGTGTTTCACTTGGTTGGGATGTGCTGCCCCACTGATACATCCACCATACCCGCTGGAGAGTGCTGGCTGGTGGGTGGCCTGTAGACTCAAAAATGATTTACTGTTCACACCTGCCCATGGAAGGACACCCAGATTTCAGGTGCAGCCATGGGAGCTCACATGCCGACGCCGAAGAACAACCCAGCCCATGGCCTGCACATGGAGAGGATGGAATCCAACCAGCGTGCTGCTCTTGGCATTGAGGCTGCTTAGGGGGGAGCAGTGAGAACTAAGTCCATCTTTAATATGAGACCATTGCAAGGCAGTCAGTGTAGATCTGTATAGAAGAAAGACGTACAGCAAGCCCTGAGGGGGCTCACCAGGGCTTACAGAGTGGAATTGCCCCAGCTTTTAACCAGGTGGAGGGAGTTCCATGGCAATAAAAGGCGTCATGCAAACGCCTGCACGGCGCATGCTGTAGGATGCGAGGATGTGGCTGGGTTCCAAGAGGAGTTTGCTTTGTGGCTGTCGATACAGCCCCTTGATTCATGGCTGGGTTTTGTTTCTCTCTCGAGTTGTTGTTTGAAACACATGTGCAAACTGGCCAGAGTTTTGCTTTTTGTACTGTTCAAGGATGATCAGAACACAAAGTGCTGTCTCATGAGTTTTGTCAACCCAATTCCATTCCAGAAATTTGCTCACATCTGATTTTGTTTCCTCTGCCCACTCTCTGTAGACAACCGAGTTTCCAGTGTCAGTTGCCTCCTACGCACATTCACTAACCCATTTCCCTCCACCTCCGATCCTACAATGCCCATTTTATCCAATTAATGGTAGGAAATAAGGGGGGGGGTTTACGACAAGGGTGTGAAGTTCCGTCTGACACTTTGCATCTTTCCAAAGAACAATGCTTTCTTAATAATTGTGTTCAGATGACCATTAAGCTGGTGCTGCCATAGTTCTCCCTTCAGTTTTAATGAGTATAATAAACAGGAATGAACCTCAGCTATCTGCAGCTGTGCCATTGTCCGTGAACCGCGCGTTGCTTCAGAGAAGTTTATTTTAGCTTTAAACCTTTTTCAAACAATGTGCAAGAGAGTGATGAAAAAAAAAGCAGTTGGTGCTTTTCTGTCAGCTTTCGCCTTTCCCAAATGTTTTTGGCATGAGATATGCTGTAGCACAATGAAAAGAAGCTTCATTTTCAGAAGTATTTGGGAGGCAGGACCCCAGGAATGTCCCACGGGTCTGAGAGTGGTCAGGAAATCATCAGTGCTGGGTCCATGCTCTCTCTGGTTGTATGGGCCATGTGAATCCCAGCTCTGTCAATGGTAGGGTATCACTGTAACAGAGTGCAGGTTTTTCAGTGCTGTTCAGACCAGGCCTGAAAATCTCCTCGTCTGGGGGAAATCTCTTAAGCTTTTTAAATGTCAGTCTATGCCAGCAGTGCTTTGCACCTAGGACCCTTCAAGCAGTGGTTTCAGCGTATTTGATAATCATGTCCAGCATTGGAACATACCTGTGTGAGACTGAGACAAAAACCCACTCGGGAGATGTGGGTCCTTGCTCCGAGCACTAACATTTAACTGGCAGAGCATTGCAAATGGACAAATACTTACTCTCATATTGTCAGAATTGAGTTGCTATTCTGTGTATTTTGACCTTTGAAATTTTTATTCGATATTCAGACAGAGCCAGTGCTGCATGTGCTGCCTTTAGCTACCATATCCAAGTTAAATTGCTCTTCCCTAAATATTTTATTACTTATGTGGGTATCTGTGGGAGTCCTGAGGAGTTCTGAACACTGGAAATGTTTAGTTTAACATTATTGTTGTGTACATACAGCTTTTGCAGCATTGTGATTAAGGTTGTCTCAGCAAGTAACATTTAAAAGCCAGCTTTAGGGACTTAGGGCTCGCTGGAGAAATTCACTTGGGGCTAAAAGCTGGCTTTTCAAGCAGTTCTGTGGGAGTTAGCCAATATCTTTGAATTCCTTGGCTTCTCTCAGCTTTGAGTCACAATGTGACTGAAACATGAGTTTCTTCTTTTCTCTGTTTAAAACCCGATCTGTTGTCTTCCCACCCATAATACAAGGTAGCCCCAATTGTTAATGTTTGACCTAAAAATAGTTATGTGTTTCTTATTCAGGGGTGGAAAATTGATCAATTGCAGACAGATTAACTAAATAACCAAACCCACATTGTGCACTGTTCTTTAATTTTGTTTCTCATGAAGACAGCTGATACATCTCTTTGCTGTGGCAATCAGTAGTATCACTTCCACAGGGCTGATCGTGAGCATTGGAAAGTGTTTTGGGGATTTATTAATTCTCTGAAGGGATAACATACATGCATAGTGTTATTTGTCTTGCATAGGCATGACAGATAAAATCCAAGTGGTTTCACCTCCAAATTAACATGGTAGGTGATGACTTGGCTGCTATTTGGTTGATTTGCACAGTTGGTGGTTTGGGGTTTTTTCCCACTTTTGTGTCTAAAGGGGTGAAACACTGTGAAGCCTCTTTCCTCCAAGGCTTTTTAAGGCTTAAATTAAGGCTTGCAATAGCCCTGGGAGGCAGATTTTCAAATCACCAATTTTATGAAACAAATGCCAATATACCATGAGTAGGTAGGTGTGTTTGCCATAGTGCAATGTACATTGTTGTAGGGCTGCACATGCAGTTACCTTAAATTCCTACTGCGTCATTGGAAACCTCACGCTTTCTTTTGTTTAGCACTAACAGGAAAGCAGGTTCTGATTAGGAATATATGAAGTTACTCGCTTTCCCTTCATGGAGTTTGAAATATGTGGTTTCTAATAAGGAGGTGTTCAGGGGAGGATTCAGTCTTCTTGTGGTTACCACGAAATCTCTGGTTTGCCAAAAAAGCCCCCTTCAGCATCCTCATGAATCTATGTCGGTAAGCCTGGGCCGGAATAGTCTCTTCTTCAGCAAGCCATCAGCTCTATGCTCAGGAAATTGAGGACAGATCCTCCGATGGCTGCTCTTCAGTTGGCTCCTGTGAAAGCAGCGTTTGCATTGTGTCAGCTCTGTGGTTGGTGATGACTATTTTGAGGACTCCTACTTAGCATGGACCAAGGTTTTATTTACTCAAAGTGGAAGTCTTGTGTTTAGAAGAAGTCTCTTGAGGGAAGAGCTTGTCTATTGGGAACAGGACTTTTGCGAGAGCCAGTGGTGATGGGAAGGAGGTGTGGAGAACATGGCTGGAGGAGGACGATGAAGGCTGCACCTCCTGACGGGGAGGGTGCCAGGGAAGCTGCTGCAGAAGGAGGTGCTCACAGGGGCCTGCAGAAACAGGTCCAGAGACACCTCGAATGAGGCTTCCTCTGTTGTTAAGCCCAGAGAGATCTCTTGCTGCTGCTTTAGTTTTTAACTGAAATAAAAATAAACCTTAAAGGTTAACAGCCTTTTAGCTCTAGCACTGTCTATGTTATTGAACCCCAGCGTACCAGAAATCATACATATCCTGCCTTCCCCAGCTCCAGTTGATGGAGCTAAGGGCAGACGTACCTCCAATCCTTATTTCCCAAGTTCAAAATAACCAGTTTTCCTCCCTTTCCATCTTTTTGTTCACTTTGTAGCCATTTCTTTACCTCTGCATGCCTGTTCATTTGTCCTGTCCGTCCTGCAGCACACTCCACATGTGGGGCTGGGTCTGGTTAGAAAGATACTACCTTCCAAAAGTAATCTGTGACCCTGTTAGGGTTGTTCTGCTGCGGTTTTCACACAAGACCGCTTCTTGAGGGAGGGGTTTAACTTGTGAACATGGTCAGCTTAACATGGCTTAACATTGCTCACTGTTCTGCAGAGCTTAAGGTCACCATAACTGTTGATGCCAGCAAAGCCCAAAGTATTCAGTGTGACATGAACAAGTTCCCATGGGAGGCTGGAGATGTGTGAGGTTTGCAAGGCAGCACATGGTGCTTGTGGAAAGAAGGGAACAGCAAACACATGGAGGTTGTCACCTTCATTCTCTGATACCATGAGGAGCAAGAGCTGCCTCTCAGAGAGCTAGGACAGACATTGTTGAGTGAGCTGTTTGGCTTGTGCCCATCGGGTTCAGCCTGGCCACCTTGGCTCTTACCCTGGCACTAGGGCCAGATACTGGTGCAAAGGCTGAGAGGGACCAGCAGTATAGTAGCTGATGAAAACTCAACTTCATCATGGGCTGCTTTGGTGAAAGACTTTCCAGTGGCTATTCCCTGGGACTGTAGGACAGGATGGGCAGCAGTCTTTGGTACCCACTAATTAGATGCAGTTTGAATTGTGTTGTGGTAATATAGTGAAAATCTGTCCCCTGCTGTGACATCTGCAGCCAGACAAACGACACCACCCAGCCTCTGGTCAGAGTCTATGTTTTCAATTCTGTGAATAACAGCTAAAACACTGTAAGGACTTCAAAAAGAGATGTATGAAAGAGCAATTTCTATTATTTCTATAAGATGTTCAACAGGGCTGAAAATGCACACAGGGTTCGCTGGTTTGGTTTGTTTTTTCCAGGAAGGTGCTTTATGGACAGTAAATATTCATTGTGATTTCTTTATTTTATTTTTTGTGTGTTAGTATTCTGTTGAGTAGCTCCATGAAGAAATGAGCTGTTCTGAAGATTTAGGGGCAGTTTCTTTGGGGCGTGTGAGATCTTCATCCTAATGTATAAGTTAATTAAAAAAGCAGATAATTCACTGAGATGTTAGAAAAAATGAAATTAAGGCTCAAGAACCAATTGTGCCGTTTCCAAAAGCACAGTTTAGAGGAGCTCAGATTCCTGCTCTCCCTAAATGCAGGGCAACTCCTGAAGAGTAGAGATTGTAGGAATGTTGCAACATCAGAGGAAGTGGAATGACCTTCCCCACTGCCCGAGCTTAGGTGAGTCGCTGTGTGGCAGTTTGGGGCTGAAAAACAGCTGTAGATGTCAAAAGGGTTGGCTAAGAATGGTAATGCAGCCAAATGAATGCCATACTATGCAGTGAAATCATGCATTCAGTAAATGGGAAATCTAAAAATAAGGGTTTTAAGGCTTGAAGAATTATTAAAGGGGAGCTGAGTACCTGGTTATGTGATCCTTCAAGAGCCCCATAGCTTGTTTTGGACCACAGCACAGAGCCAGAGGTAGTGCATTTTACAGATGTGCTTTCCACCTCTGTGAACACGTTACCAGAGGTCATTACAGAACGTTGCCAGTGTGCTGCCAGGATGGTGTGTGCTGTAGGTTTCCATGTGAGGCTGCTGCCACCACAGTAATACAGTCTGTTGGCTCACAATGTGACTTCCTCCCAGTTTCATCTCTGGAGGTCTGTGATCCTCAGTGTGTGCCGAAGCACCCATCACCCGGTCCTCTGGTAGGCCAACCACTTTTCCTAACACTACTATTGATAGCCCCTCTGTCACGCACAGAGTATGGCGTGGGGCAGAGTTGTGCTGTGTCGCTGCAGCTCCCATGGAGCACGTTCAAGCATTGTTCAATGCCGAAAGCTGCCTCCAATTAACCCAGCTGCACCTCCTTATTAGGAGAGGAGAGTCACTTCCATCCAATGTGATGCTAACCACAGCACTCCCTCCTGCCACCAGCATGGGAATCTGGTGTGTCCTCACCACATTGGCTCCACAGCCAATGGGCTCCTCTTCAATGAGATTTAACCTCCTCCAGCATAGACCTGAAATGAAGTTTAGTTTCCTAAAGGCATAGAGAGTGACTATGGTTAAGAGGTCTTTAGCCAAACACCAAGGGGATCTAGGTGCCAGCTGGTGTGGAGCTTTTGTAAAGACCGGGTCTATTGAAGCCAATGGGACATGGACAGCAGACTAGAAGATTAATGCACCTCTTTGAGTGCAGCCATAGAATCATAGAATGGTTTGGGTTGGAAAGGATCTTAAGATCATCTCATTCCAAACCCTCTGCAAGGACAGAGACACCTTCCACTCGAGCAGGTTGCTCCAAGCCCCGTCCAACCCGGCCTTGACCACTGCCGGGGTCGGAGCAGCCACAGCTTCTCTGGGCAACCTGCACCAGTGCCTCACCACCCTCACAGTAAAGAGTTTCTTCCTTTTATCTAACCTTAATCTCCCCTGTTTAAGTCACCTATTTGCCAGTCACCTGTTTACATTGCAGATTCTCACATCTTTTTGAAGCCTGACCCTTATGTTCCCAAGGGATATCACTCATGATGCCTGACTTAGCAGAAATGGTTGGAGAGCAGCATTGACTGGGCACTGTGACCCCTACAGCCAGTCAGACTAAACCCAATCTAGACCTTGCACCAGCACCTCCGGCTCCCTTCCCATAGGGCAGTGTAAAGTGAGCACCCAGGGCTGAGCAGGGGCTGGTTGTGTGTCATGCACGAGGGTGCTGCTCTAGAGCTGCAGCCATTGACTTGGGGGCCCTGCAGGCACTGGCTGTGCTAAATTAGCCCCACATGGATTACCAGTTTATGAGTCAAACCTAGAAGGTCCTTTTGCAAATGAGACCTCAGGTTCTACTGCACTCAGCAGCTTTAGTAATGTTAAACTCAGGCTACTTGGCTGGGTCTCACAGAAGGGGCCTTGCTCCCCTTGCACTCTTTTCTTCCTGGAGCACAGCAAGCAGGGATGCTCCCCATGGCTCCCTTTCTGGAAAACTCATCTGGAAGCAAGAGCAGAATGCTGCTCTTAGTTGTGCACCTCCACCAGGCCTTTGGCTGGTCCCTTGAAATAAACCTTAACAGCAGCTTTCAAACTATGGGTTCTTTACCTAGAAAGGTGCTACCATGAGAGTGTAAAGTGCTACTCACTCGCATTGCCTGGCTTTGTCTTCTGCAAGAGCCATGCTGTCAGCCCTGCAGAGGCACAGGGAGTTCAGCGTTCAGGCAGGGCTCAGTGTCCATCTCTGTAGCAAGAAGCTGGAAAGCACGTGAAACCAAATTACTCAGATTTTCCCATCTGTGCTCTTGTGCTTAGCTGGTGTTAAATTATCAGTGTAAAGGCCTAGTAGCTTCGTAATGTACACACAGAAAGATTCCCACAGATTTCCCCCCCCCTTTTTTTTCCTTTTATTGAAGCCAGCTGAGTAAATTCATAGGAAGTTGTAACAGGACAAGTGAAATGTATACCCACATTCCCTGGGAATCCAAATGCCTTTAACACGTACTGTATTTCATGTGAAATTTATTTTAGAAGACACCAGAACAACAGAACTTTTTCATCGCTGTGTTTTAGGGCTATCACTTTTGAGTGAAATAAGGTGACAAGAAGAAAAAGAAAACGTGAAAATCCCAGAACTTGATACTCTCCTCCCACACTTTAAAAGGAGAGATTAACTTCTCTGTTTTTCTGGGTCAATTTCAAATTTATTACTAATTACAGAATAGCTTTAAAATGCAACTCCAATTTAAACTACCATGAGCGAGAAGCAGCTGGAATGACTTAATTTACTTTGGAGCTGGGTGCTGTCTTGTGCTTATTCTCTATTCTGTCTCAGAAATCACTACAGTCCCACTTCATTTAAATAAGCACTATTTCTGTCTTTGGCAGCAGAGTGCTATCTGGGCACCACATGAGCAAGGACCATTTTGGAGGGGTGGAGGAGCTATCTGATAACCTGCAGGGTGGTCAAGCAACTGATTTCCATGGGCTTAGCAGACCTGCTGTTGGTCCCAGCCGCTGTGTTGGTCTGGTGAGCAGCCTGGTAGTCAGCAGCAGCTTGCCAATCTCAGTGTTTGGGAGGTGATGATACTGCAGCATCCTTCACCCATTTCTGCCCTGTCTCCACTGCCTTTTGTGCTCAGCCTCATACAAATCTGGGAGCCAGACCTCCAGGCTGTTCAAGTCAGGGCTGATTTATACTATCTGAGGGATCTGAAGGTCTCTGCAGTCAGTTCCTCATTTGTAAAATAAACTGAGCCAAGCATAATGAGATTTTGTGAGGTGACTTTGGTGAGCCCCGCACCAGGCGCAGTAACACTGAGCCCACAGCAATGGGGGTGATGCTGTCTGTGCTGCCTGCAGCCAGGCTGGCGGCCCCCGTGGTGCAGAGATAGGCAGTGACTGCTGATGGGAGGAAGGACCAGCATCTCCTTGGGGTTGGCACTGCCTGCTCATACAGTCTGTGATGGGGATACATGCTCAGAAGGAAATAATCCTTCTCCTTTTGAAGTCAGTGTTTCTGCATTTGTTCTGAAATTAAATGATTTGTGACCCAACTACATGATAACTGTAGATGCCACTAGTCCCCATGCTGCTGAGCACTTTGTGCAGGCAGCTAGGCCTGCTCTTGCTGGGCTCCCAACCCTTCCTCTGTTGAACTGGAGTAGAAATGAACTTTAGCAGAGCTGAGCTCAGACTTTGATCCCTGGAGCTCCTCAGCACACAGAGCTTTAGTTGGCTTGATCAGCACACAAAGATCCACCCCCTTCTCCCACACCTTGTCCTTCCTCAATGCTATTGCTTAATGTGAAGCCTGATTTTGAAATCACCCCTGTCTTCCAAATGAGCTCAGTTCCTGCTTGCTGGCCATCACATGCACATCTAGTGAGGATTCCCCGCTGCCTTCTAAAAAGAAATGAAGACATTTAAATGAAGTGTGGGACAGAGCAATGCTATGAAGGCTTTAACTTGTGCTTTGCAGTAGAGGTTCATTTTTGGAGTCTAAGATATCTCGTTTATGAGTGCAGGGAGTCCAAGTTACCAGGAGGATCTGCCCTGCAGATTTGTGCTCTTGTGTTGTACAGCTGTGAGTTCCCTTGAGGGGTGGGAGAACTGCTCCAGCTCTCACGGAGGCTCCCATGCTTCAGTCATTAGCAGAGCACAGGGTTTCCCTGCACAGCCATGCTCATGGCCATGCATAGAATAAGACTTTGCTGTTCATGTTAGGATGACTTCTACTCACTTCCACAGCTTGTGGTGGTTATTGACACTGCCTGCGTTCCTTGTAAAAGGAAGGGATGAGCACATGAGCCAGGAGCAAGGCCTTCAGCAGTGGGATTTTCCAGCAGTACCACTTATCTCTTCTATTTGTCTTTGCCCCATGCCAACTCTTTCTACAATGTCCATGCCCTATTTTTTCCACAGTCTCTCCTGGGTTTTTTTCTGTACTGTATTCCCTGCTGCTAGGGCCAAGTGGGTTGAGGGATCTCGGCACCAGACTGGATCAGAAGAAAACGCAGGAAACGGGGCTTTTCTGCTGGAATTCGCTGACTCAGTGAATCAGAGCAGCCTCGGAGCGGCTTTGATTTCGGCACAGTTCTGCTGGAGCGTGGTGGCCTCCCTGACTTCTCCCCTTTCATTTCACTGCTTCATCAGCATCCTGGACAGAGCCAGCTTTCCCAAGCTGTCCAAGGCTATGAATCCCAGCCAGCCCCACAGCCCAGATCCAGTCTTTTTCCTGGAGCATTTCCTTCAAAGTCCCCTGTGAAAGGGCAATGTCCAAAGAGCAAAATCCTCCCTGAGGCTTCTCTCTATACTGCATGGGATAGGGCCTTTCTGCTATGCGTGGGCTCAGCCCAGCTTCCAGAGGCTTTGTGCCCTCTCATAGCCCTAATCATGTTGAGAGTCCGCTGGGGGGCTGGAGCACCCCAAAGGGGACAACTGCAGGTGCCAGCAGGGGATGCTGCCTCCTTCCTTCCCTACAATCATCTCTTGCTGATTCCTCATCCCCCCTCACAGACACAACTCTGGAGGTCTTTCTTCTCTTCTCATGGATATGTCTCTGGATGCAGCATCTCCCTGTTGGAAAAAATAAATGTCTGTCATTGCCCTGGCCCCCAGGAGAAGTTTCTCTCCCTCACTTAGGGGTTATTGGTTGTTTTGTCTCTTGAAAGAGGTCACCCATTGCCCCAGTGCCTGAGTGAGCATCCCTGGGAGAACCCATCTGGGGTGGCTGTTACCCCACCAAACAGAGGCACCTGGTCACATACCCCCTTGGAAGAGCACATTGTTTTTAGAGATCTTCTTTTCATGCAGTACTTTGTTCCCTTTGTCAAATGCTAGGAACCAAGAAGGTCACGGGCCTGATTATGTTGTCTATACGCAAGCAGCATTCAGGCTTCCCAGCAGAGCTCTGTCAGCGCAGTTCAGGCCTGACCATAACTCCCCTGAGCTAAATCTGTCATTTATGCTTAGTTTTCTATCCACAAAAAGTATTTACTGGGGCTTGAGTTAAAATTGCCAGATAAAGCCTTTGTTTCACCTAATAGTTTGGTAGTTAAGGGAGCTTTCTCAGATGCAAACAGAAGAATTCATCCTAATACACTCATGACATTCAATAAAATCAAACCTCTCCTAATACTGCAGAGGAGCTGAAATCGTCAGGTGCTCCCTGTCCAGCTTAATAATATCATCACTGAATTTTCTTGGCTTGTCTTGAAGTGAAACATGCCAAAATACTGATGACAAGGGATTTTTAAAGAGTCGTTGATTTGTCATGCTGCAAAATGGACGAGTGCGGAAGACAACAGTTTTGGAAAGCTCACCCCAATTGCCAACCTCCCCATGCGTTTTAGCTGAGTCCTTGTAAAAGTGGACTGTCAAGGTTATCAGCGCATGGACAATAAACAGTTCAGGAATGCAAAGTCTTTGTGGGGAAGATACAGCTCTAAAATATTTGCTGGGAAGACCTTGGAGGAGGTTAGGTTTGAAACCTTCCAAAGATAAGCAACCATAGCAATATTTATTATTTATATGCAGCTACCATCCCTGTTTCTTTAACCAGGGAGGAATCACTTTACAAGAATTTGAAACAGAAGCTCATATTCAAGGCCAGGTTGGATGGGGTCTTTGGTGACACTCTTTAGTGTTAAGTGTCCCTGCCCATGGCAGGGGGGTTGGAACTAGATGGTCTTGAGGTCTTTTCCAACCCTGACTATTCTATGATTTTATGATTCTATATATAGATGGCTCTGATTAGGAACTCACAGAAAATGCTGCACATTTCAGGTTGATGCCTAAATCTAAACCAAGGTAGTGCAGTGGGTTTGTTTCTGTAAGGGTGGCAGTAGTCTCTGGTGAGTCTTGCTGGATGCAAGTTGTTGCCACCCCAGCCATCCAGCCCGTCACCCTGGGAGGTTGTCCTGACTGTGAGAGTAGCCCACAAAAGGGAGCAGCTTCTCCCATATCCTGATCCTAGTGCTCCAATGAGTTAGGGCTCAGCCCATGACACCAGGCTGTGGGGTGGGTGGCTGAGGCACCGACCCATATTCCCACCCATCGGCAGGTAGAGGGAAGGGATGGGGTGCCAGCAGCCTCCTCCCTTGCACCACCCCAACAAGATTCACCAGACCCTATCTGCCAAAGCCCTCAGGGCCTGAGGTTCACTGTGTAAAAAAGAATAGGGAGATTTCTAGCTTGAAACAGTTTTATTTCAGCTCTTGTAAACCTACACGTTGTATGTCAAAACCCCTTTAAGAACATACAGCGATTTGGGGGTATTTTTTCTCCTTTCTGTCTTCTGCCTTGTGACATGTTTGTTCTGAGATCACCTCCTAGGCATCTTCTATTAAAATATATGTGACAAGCACCAGATCCACTTTCACGCAGCTGTGCAGTATGTTATTCTTCATGCTAATGCACTGTTACAATTGTACTGAGTGCAGTTATCTGGAGATCAAATTCACCACATGCGCGCTGTGTTTTTTGGCTACCAGGTCAAGAGCAGCAGGGAGAAAGGAGCAATGCTCGTGTGTTAACTGTTCGCATTGCCTCCATGAAGCATGGGCTTCATTTTCAGGCAGCCAGAGGAACTTTTGCCTTGCCCCACCTGCCCTCTTGGTCTCTTGTTTTTCTGTCAGCACAGCTGACTGCTTCATCGAGATTTAAGACCAAACGGACTGTTATTACATGAGACAGAGTCACTGTCTGCCACCAGGAGATGATTTAATGTTATGTGATACACAACCTTACTCTATGCCCCCCTACTGTTTTCCACACAAAATCATTCTCCAACTTGCTTTGCTGTCAGGTTTCACCTAGGAGAAAATTTGAGTCACTGACTACGGCAATGACAGCAACCAGAAGTAATGATTAAAGACCTCCTTGTCATCGTTGTGCCAGATAGTCCTGGGTGAAACAAGCTTATGAAGACACGCTCAAATCTTATTTACCCCAAGCCCAGTGGCTGAATTCTGCCTTAGATAAGATGCATGCAATGCACATCAAGGACTGCAAGCAGAAGTTGCTAAAATAACCCCAAATCTCAAACTGTGGTATTGTAACAAGGAGGAAATACTGGCTTGGGTGAAAAACTGGATATCAGTATGGTCAGACTCCCACTTCCAAACTGGTCCTAGAAATGCAGTGGAAGCTCTTAGGGTTGCAAGAAGGACTCAGAGCAACAACATACGAGCAATGCAGCTTACCATTCATATACCAAATCCCTCTTACAGACAGTGATTTCCCTCCCGCTGTGTGAGCTAAGATGTGCCAACATGTCTAGTGTCCTTTCTCTATCACTGGTTACTTAGTTCATCTAAATGTGAGCCAAAGCTGCATTCCCCTGGGGTGAGAGGTTTGAAGTCTTATTAACCATTTTGGTCTTTGAAGAGGAGTAATTTCTCCCTAGCGCTTGCCCCATTGATGCCTTGAGGGACAAGGGCGTCTGCAAACTGTCTCCACCTTCTGGAGAGACATCTACCTTTAAGGCTTCCAGCGCTTCTTTGTTATTTCATCAGGTATAAGGACAGACCTTGCCTCTTTCCCTTTCCTCATGGCCTCTGATGCACCAAGGCAGTGGAAAAAACTCCCCAGACTCTTATATGACTTCTGTATTGCTGAGTGTACAAGAAGATGCCTTTTAAGTTTACACTTGATAAAAAATCATGTCACATTCATAAGTTAATTATTTGAGAATGTCACAATAATAAACTTTGACTTCTTAACCTTTTCCAGAAATGATGCCAAGACCAAATCCTGAGGCTGCTTTCTAGCTACTGATTAGTAGCTAGAAATCTGACCTTTTCTGTCTATGCAGAAAACAGAGGCGGTTGTGCAGGTCTCTGTGCTGCTAAAGCCAGCTTGATTACAGCTCCATCTTTCTTTCCAAGTAACATTAGCACTTGAGTGTCTTGGTCTCTCTCCATTTTTTCTTTTGAAGAAAGGCATGGACCTGAGCTAGACTTTTAAAAGCTTCAGACCATCACTATTTCTTGCAAATTAGGTATTATCTTTGTCTCCCTTCTTACCAATTGTGTGCTTATTGCTGTCACATCTGACCACCTTTGTGTAGTGTGTTGTGCAAAAGGGACTGTCACTTGGTCACGCACTGTTTGTTGTGCCATCCTGTTCCAGAAGTGTCAGTGGCTGAGAGCTTGGAAGGAGGGTTAATTATATGTTTGTTAAATGTGCATGCTAACACATACATTAAGCATCCTTCCAAGGTTAGGTTGAAGAATGGAGTAGATAGTAGTGAGGTCTGTGATACTCGGTAATTGCTGGGAGGGTTTGTACCACCCTGTGGATGGGACCTGGGGTATGTGCGGTCTGCTGCTCAGATGTGTTTGTGTAAGGAGCTGCTTCTTGCAGAGGAATAAAGTTGTCAGAAGGACTCAGTTTCACCCTAAGACCCTCACTCCAGGCAGAGCTGCTCTGTGGTGCTGAGCTGACAGCAGTGACTGCAGTGAAGAGCTTTGTTTATCACATCGTTGTGCTCTAATGATTACTCAGCCTCAAAATAATGTGTTCTTCAGAAGCAATGGGGTTTGGGACTGTCAGTCAAAATTTGTTATATTGAGTGATATTTTCATCTCAGTTTAGCTGATGCCAGTGAGTATGTTCCAAAAACTGTTGTATTTGTCATGTATGTTTTGCAGTTTAAAGGTGATCTCTTTATGCTATTAGAGCCCTGCCACTACTGCAGAAATAGTGTCTTCTTTTTAAGGAATTCAGAGTCATCTGCTTAGCACTGAGCTGGTGACAGCTTCCTATTTGTCTCTGGACAAATTAACCCCTCACAGTGCCCCTTGTCACAGCCTCCTCTGGGTGGATGTGAGGTGGCACAGCAGGGCTTGGTGGGACCGTGCCGACGAGGCTGAAAGATCTGAGCCCTCTTGCCCAGCATCAGCTATTCCTGTAGCCTGAGGTTTGCAAAAACTCAGGGTGCTGACAGACAAAACCCTGATGAAACTCACCACAAATGTTAAAGCATCTCCCACTTGCAGCTCTTTGCTGACCCTTGTGCCAGCCCAGTGCAGCCAGGATGGAGCCTCTGGCTCAGCCTCTGCAGTGCCCCGTTCACTGGCTGGGTAAGACCAGCTTTCACATTCATGCTGAGCACCCCTCCTGTGCTCCTGCCTGCCAGCTCTGGGGTGGAGGCAGTAGTTTATGGCTGAGAAGAAGAAATGCTGGTGGCAGCATCTTGAAGCTCCTGCTGCTGTGTGTGGAGTGGCTGTGACTCAAAGCCTCTTGGCTCTGAAACTGCACAAGCTGCACCTCCGGGAGCAGTGTGATCTCTTTGAGTGCTGAGCAGCAGCCCCTGACATCCGTGGAAACTCTTGGGATTAGCATTTATCTGCACTAAGGCAGGAGAGAACAGAGGCCAGTCTCTGATGTGAAGTTACTCACCCATTCTCAGAATGCAATTACTTCTCAGTTAATCAAGCCCCTAGAAAAGGCTGTGACAAGTTTTTACAGCCATAACTAGTGAAGTCACATTTGTGTTACCAACATCAATTCTGGTCCTTAATGAGTTTAGATTGTGAGTAAAACCTCAGATGCTCAGTCAAATGACGGCAGTTTATAGCATACCTTTGGAATTCAGACCTAAACCAGTTTTGCAGTATAGGTATGATGGATTAATCACCATTTCGTTCTGTGTATAAGCAAGAAGTCTTTCAAGTTAGTTTCTGTGCTGCAGAGGAAGTCAGTGGAGCTTTCCCTGTAACATGAGTAATGAATCTTGGCTGGGATGAGCATTTTGGAGCCACAGTTCTGCAGAAATTCAAATCCCTCAAGGAAGTACGGTAGCATGGAAGCCTGCAAATAATGGATTACAATAATCCCGTCAGGAAGTGATAATGGCATGGGTAAATATTTGCCTTACTTGATTGCAAATTATGTCCTCCTAAAAGATGTTTGTCACTGTCGTTAGCCACTAGCATCTTTAAATGCTTTACCCGCTGTGGTATCATTCACAATGAGGACTCCATCTCTACCAAGCACAACCAAAGCTTCTGAATGGGATCAGACTGGTTTTTCCTCGTGTTTTTATTCTACTGATTAACAACAATCCAAAAGCCTGTGGTGTCAATCTGGAGTATTTTCCTGAACAACCTGCAAACCATGGAGTGAAATTGTGGCCATATAGAAGTCTGCATCTAGCCAGAAGCTGTGACGAGATTGGATTCATATGCAAAGGGAGGGATTTTGTTGCCCCCATGCACTACCACACTGTTTTTGACTGCTTTGGCCCTGCAGAGTCACAGCTGAAGGTGGGGATGGCTCCCATGAATGGGAACACCCTGTACCAACAAACAGCACTTGCAATTTCACAGTCAGAGCCCTGTCAAGCTGGGTAGCACACAGCCTTTTACATCTTGCAAATTCCAAGAGGGATTAAATCTTCATTGTCAGTCTGGGGAAGCAAGTTGAAACTCAGCTGAAGTTGTAAAGGAAAAAAGAAAGATTCAACAGTCTTCAACAGAGGCAGCAGACTAGGAGAGAATGGGATTTAGAACAGAAGCACAGCCAGAAATCAGTGGAGCTTTTATGGCATCCTTCCTCATTTATCTATAAATCCCATTCTTTCAGCTATTTAGGACTTATCTCCACACAGAAGCTGAATTAGGTTTATTTTGTAAACCAATTTAGGAAAGCTAGTGCAAACCCCTGTATAGATACCCATATTTCAGGTTAAGAGTGGCTGCAGAGGCTAAGCTGGCACCTGAAATAAAACCTCAGTTAAAGTGGTACTGCCTGGGCTTATCTGCATGGAAAATAACAGTGAAATAACTAAAATGTGAATGTAAAGTGCTGCAGGTAAAACCTATTAAACCGCTGGGTGGATGCTTTTATTCAGACATAAAGGAGCCTTTAGTTTGCTGGATTCATTCCTAAAGCAAGTTACAGTTACTTTAATTCTGAATGAAACCTTCCATATTAGGATTTAATATGCTTTAACTAGTCTACTTCAAATTCACATCTGTAATTTGTCTTAGTTCCAAAGCATCCAGTCAGCCACGTTCTTGCAGTCCTATCAGTTTATACCATTTGTGGGCTGACCCCATTGCCTGTGGTTTGCATTGCTGTTTTCACATTATTCCCTGCTGGGGATGGGTTCAAAGTATCAAAAAAAAAGCATTTTGGTTGTTTGAAGGATCAACAAAAAGCACATTTCTTTTCTTCTCCCTCATTCAGTCTATCCCACCTGAGGGCAGCTTTGCTTTCAAGGTAGCAGCTTGGTGCCTGTCTTGTGTTCCTAAGAGCACTGTATTTGTCTCCAGCTCAGGCAGGAGCTGTTTGGAGCTCCCACTTGGAGCAGTTAATGATTGCATGGGGCTCTTCTGCTCAGTGAACTTTTGCTTTTGCCAAGGTCTCAGTGACAGGATGTGGTTTGCTGTGTGAGTATAAATGGCAGAGGAGGATCTGGCCCAGGACGCTTTCAACTCACTTCTAAAATACTCCAAGGTCTTTGGCTGCAGAGGTTATTTGGCTTTTTCCACCTCTGCTGTTTGCTAGTGCTGTAGGTGAGAACTGAACACTCATCTGAACATTTCCTACTGACTAGAAATTAACCCACTAATTCAGGGGAACATTCATTTACCGAAACATCCTCTCCATGACAGTGATTATTGGATGTATTACAGGAAAAGGTGCAAACAAACAAACTGGATAACCTTCAGGGTAGACAGTTATGAGTGAGCCTGCCAAAAAGTGCCTTGTGTTGAATGCTTTAACATGTACCCACATTTCTTCCTGTTGTTGTGTCATGGCAGAATTAAGCCGCTGAATCAATTGCTGTAGAGATTCCATATTCAGAGACTCAAGACTCTGATTCTGTTCTTCTTTACAATTAAGAGGAATGAGAATTAAAAGATAAGAAATCAAACCTGGTCTGAGAGGGGATTCAGGTCAGCATTTGGTATTCTTGTTCCATATGACAGGCATCAAACTTGCTTGAAGACCACAGATGAAAACTGATATTCCTGACTTGTTTTCTATCTCATGCTGGAATTATACATCTGCATTTGTCTCCATACTGTCAGCACAAAATGGGCATAGTATTAACATCTTCAAATTATTTAAAAATACCTAGGTTTTGTTTTTTCTCACCTCTCTTCTCTCCTGTTTTCTTCTCTCTATCTCAGGTTTTCATGCTATACTGCCTTCATGATTCTCTGAGCACCTTAAGCAGTGGAGTAGCCCATAGCATAGGTGACTGTTGTCCTCCCTGAGCAGTCACTTAGTTCAGATTTTTTACATTTTTGGAGCTTCAATTGTTGCAGCTGGTGCTGCACTCTTATCCTGTAAAAGAGCAGTGGGACAAAGTGCTGGTCTTCAGAGGTTCCAGAGAGCCGTCCCATGGTGTGAATCCCAAACCACGTCTTGTATCTGGCATAGACAGGCCTTACCTTTACCATAGACGCATGCATCATCCATACTGGCTGCTGCTCAGTGATCTTTCTGGGTTTCTGACCCAAGCCCCTCGAGCACCTTGATCTTAGGGGCTGAGCCTGTGGTGTTGACTTGCTGGACTCTGTAAGACCTTGAAGCATGTATTTATTTTTTGCTTTCTCATTCCTGACTCCCATTTGGATGTGCTGTGCCCACATGGCATCTCTGACAGCTCCCTGCGGTAGCAAATGTACTCACTCCTCTAAATTTCTTCGAATAGCTATACAGCAAAGACAGTCTTAATTTGCCTTCCACTGTAGTGTAAATGGGTACTACAGCAGTGTGAATCTAATCTCCGTGGTTAGATTAGTGATCTGCACGAGCCTACAGGGGAGGTGGATCTGTGCTCTTTCAAAGACTACAATAAAGTGGCCACATAACATTGCAAGATGCTTTCCTAAGAAAGGAGAGCATGGCAACATGTATGTATCACATTAGGAGAATCCACTGAACCAAAGCTTATGTGTAATTCTTTGGGTGGCATGGTTTAGTGTGAGGTGTCCCTGCCCATGGCAGGGGGGCTAGAACTAGATGATCTTAGGGTCCTTTCCAACCCTAACTATTCTATGACTCTATGAAATGCAGCTATGGTCTCAGGGAAGAGCAGAGATAAAGGGTATCTGTGTATTCCCTGTGTATGACCTACAGTAAATCCCACAGTGGGATTGTGCCAGTTTATGTCACTGCTTGTCCTGCAGAGGTTATTTAGACGTCTCCTTCCCACTGCCATGGCACATCGCTCACCAAGCATTTGGACAGATGTCATGTTTCACCTCTGGAAAACTGGGAGGAACCCTGTTCTCTGCTTTCCAGTACATTTATGTAGAGGGAGGTGGCAGAGGTAAGGGGTCTGCAATGCAGATTTCATCTGCAGAGAGAACATTTCCAGTTCCCGTGGTCCGCTTGGACCTGGGGAGGGAGGAACTCCCATTGAGATGAGGGGAGGCGTCAAAGAGCAGGGTTTTGCCTGAAGGGAGCCGTGGGGCCACCCTGCCATGGGTGATTTGACACCTGCACATTCCCATAGCTGGCAATCAATGGCTGCATGGCCTGGAGCTGAGAGTGTCTATTTTTTTTTTGTTGCCAGATTTGATTTGTAAATTCAATTAGATCTGGGGTTTTTAGGGTTTCTTCAGGGTTTTATATGGCTTTTCTGTTTGTCTCAGTCACATGGATCATGACCTTTTCAGCCTCATTCGAGAGATACCAAGTACACTGGGCAGGATTTGCAGGTTGTGTAATAAGCCCATATAGCCAAGGATCAGGCCCATCACACTTTTTAAAAGTCAGAAGCTTTTGTATCAGGAAATAAAACATAGAATCATAGAATAGTTAGGGTTGGAAAGGACCTTAAGATCATCCAGTTCCAACCCTCCTGCCACAGGCAGGGACACCTCCCACTAAACCATGCCACCCAAGGCCATGTCCAACCTGTCCTTGAACACCGCCAGGGATGGAGCATTCAGAACTTCCCTGGGCAAACCCATTCCAGTGCCTCACCACCCTCACAGTACAGAATTTCTTCCTCATATCCAATCTAAACTTCCCCTGTTAAAGTTTGAACCCGTTACCCCTTGTCCTATCACTACAGTCCCTAATGAAGACTCCCTCCCCAGCATCCCTATAGGACCCCTTCAGATACTGGAAAGCTGCTATGAGGTCTCCACGCAGCCTTCTCTTCTCCAGGCTGAACAGCCCGAGCTCTCTCAGCCTATCTGCATATGGGAAGTGCTCCAGTCCCATGATCATCCTCATGGCCTCTTCTGGACTTGTTCCAGCAGTTTCATGTCCTTTTGACGTTAAGGACACCAGAGCTGTACACAATACTCCAAGTGAGGTCTGATTTACCATTCCCCTAGCTTTAAGGCAGTACATTTCCACTGAAATCAGTTGTAACTGTCATGAAGTAAGAGTAACATGGGTATAAACCAGATTTCTTACACATCGTCCTTTCTAATGATATCTTGGGCATTGTGGTTTGAGCCAAAAAAAAGCATGCTGTTCATACGATCTTTAGTAGATGCAAGTTTCCAACATCCTAGTCTTTATATTGCAATGTTTTAATTATTGTTTACTGTATTTAATTGCTGTTTTCCTTGCTAATTCTAAATATACATCTTTCCTCTTCAAGGCTTTTGGGATTTTTCCATCAGTCCAGTATCAAAGAACGTTTGCAGTCTCGTGTTTAGACTTCTAATTCTTGTAAACTAAAACCTGTGCAGCCCCAAGGCCAAGGCTTTGGCTGTGTGTTGTACATAGCTGGTTTTTTTCCTATGAGTATGCTGATCTTTTAAGAAGGAGGTCCTTTGCAGAAGTGAAACTCTTACCAGAAAGTTTTGTGTTTACATCTTCTGATTTGGATTAAAAGATTAGAAGTGAAAAGCCTGATAAAGATACCTGAAGCTGATAAACGAAATTTCTTCATCCTCCAGTTTTACTTTCTATTTTTCCTCTTTGTTCTTCTTTTTTCCCCATGATATCTCTATGAAAGGGGAGTGAGAAGAAACCCGTGAAGAGCAAAAGCCTTTCCATTTCATGTTGAAATGAAAGAAGTGGTGTTATTCTACTGAACAGGAGCACATTTGGGGATAATAGTTTCCTTTTGGAATAATATATATGTATTTGTAAGTAATATGGCGGTGAGACACTCCCAGGCTCCAGACGCACCTCAGTACTTGTTGCGGTCTTTCTGTGATATGTTGCAGGATGCGTTTTGTTTGAAGAACTCAAGGCACTATGAAGGTGATCTCTAAGGCTATCTGTTGGGGAAGCACTGAGCTCAGTAAAGTTCATGGAGCAAGACAAGGAGGGTAGCATCACGGCAGTGTGTGCGTAAGTAGAAACACAAGCGGTCAGGCTCTTAGCAAGGATTAGCAAGTGATGTGATGGGACAGGAGAGCTCCGCTGGTGCCAAGGACACTCAGTCTATCCCAATAATGTGTTATGAGGTGGTTTTGCTTTGGACTGTCTTATACAGTTACATGAGCTGAACCATGTGCTTCCATGCTGCAAAGTCAGAGCAGGCTGAGGGGTGTCCTGACCTGCCTGCACCCCACTACTGAGGCCACCACTGCCTTCCAAGGAGTAGCTCCACCTTCCAGTGCCCTCACTGACACTGCCCAGCAGCCTCACTTCTTCCATGTGTTGCAGTTGTGCCTAAAACTGCAGCAGGAATGACGGACAGCTTTCAGGGGAAGCAGAGCTTGGAGTCAGTTTTGGCAATACTGTAGTGCTGAGCAGAGCTTTGAAAGATGGGGAAGGAAATCTCTTGATAATAAACTTTCTCACGAGGTTTTTGGCAACCTTCGTGTCTTGTCCCAGCTGGAAATGCTATGAGAACGTCTTTTCTCGGGGCATTTTGTCACTCCCCATTTTAGACAGCAAGTGGGAAAACATTTCTTCTAACATCAGAGAGGTTTAAAAAATGGCCCACTAAACGGAATCCTGGAACAAAAGGGAAGCTGAGAGGCTTCTGTTCTATTTAGGCTCTTTCACCCAATACTCTTCAGAAAGTCATCTGAAAGTCACAGAAATAAGAGATGAAGAAAGCTGTCTAGACCATTGGGGCATCTAACTAATCTTGCTGGTTCAGTTATTCCTTGTACACTGTCTTGTATTTTGTCAGTCTACTTTTAAACACTCAAGCAATAAGCCTTCCACATCTTCCCAGAGACACAATAATAAAAGCCAGTACATCTCAGTTAGGACTTTTTGCTAATATCCAAAATGTTGGCTTTTTTTCTATTTGCCTTAGCAGTTGGCTTTGTAAACAAGTTACCAAGGCTGAGCTCAGCTCTGGGGCTATCTGTGTGCCCCCCTCTCAGCATGCAACAAATGCAGCTTAGTTCTAACCTGTCACAGGGCAGTTTAGGGCAAATGAGCTTTTGGGCTAAAGTGCACAGGTAAAGAGTTACCACAACTCTGCTGGCACACACTGACTATGCGTTACTTGTGCCCAGCTTTTTACATCCATCCCTGGTTTGAAACACCCCTGTGCATAATAGTGCTCCCAAGGTGTTTATGTTAGCTGGGCACCTTAATTCAGTGCTCAAGCAGGATGAATTAATCCTGCCTGATTCCAGCAGATTCCAATCCACTCCCATGCATTGGTCCGTCCTTCTACCTCATCTCTTCTGCTGCTGACTTCTGAACGTCCTGCTGCTCCTCTGGCCTGGGGGACCACAGCACACTCCTCCACGTGCTCACATTGCAGCCGTTTACGATCACATCATAAACAGGAGTTTAGTTCTAGGTATAAGCATAACTTGGAGTGACCTGAACAGTGCACTTTCCATACGTCTAATACTGATCCTCCTCAGGGCAGCTGTTAATTTACAGGCTAATATATTGGGTATTGTTCTCCTCAGGCTTTCCCCGATCCTTTTAACAGCTGCCCTTTTCAGAAAGAGCCACATCTAGAGCTCAGTTGTTGTGTTTCAATTATCTACAGATCCCCTATGATCAATGAAAAGCTCCTCTATTCCCCCTGCCAGTTCTGCAAGCCTAACCCGGGATCCCACAATGAAACCAGAATCCTCTTTTGGTTGCGCATCATTCCCAGGAATCCTGTTTCAGCCTGAACTCTGTTATCAATACAATTAAGGTGAATTTGAGATGGCGTGTAAAGTTTTCAAAAGCATTTACATGACCTTAGAGGCTGAGGCTTATTTTCACAAGTGACTCGGTGCACTCGGGAGCCTGAGTGAATTGATTCTTTATTAAATTGGTGCTCCCGTATGACTTAAATGCTTTTGAAGAGGGAAATTGGGGTTCCTTAGGCATTTCAGGCATTTCTGACAAGATTGCTGATGTTATTTAGGCTCAAATGTATCAGACCTCAGCTAGCTCAGAACTGAGAAAATACCAACTTTAGTTTTCAAACTGAAATTTGAGTTTAGGGGTGTAATGCTCAGGAAACTTATGCTAGAAATGCAGACACTTTGATCCTGAAAGCAGTGAGAATAAACATTAAACACTTAAGCTCCATCTTAAATACAGTCCGAGTGGCTGAGGCACACTGTGGCAGCAACTGTAAATCCCCAGTCACTCACTGTAGCTGAAGGAAGCAACAGGGCACAGTAAGAAGCAAGACACTCCATTATATTATAGGACATTTTATTTGAGGCCCTGGCATTTTTACTGGGTACTTGCATTTGTTTTAGTGAGCTGCTCCCTTTGTGGTTCCTAATGAGTTTTTATAAATATTTCTAGTAAATATGAAATCTTCAAAATAGGCAAAAAATACAGCATAGACATGAAATGGCAATGTTGCATGGAAGTGTACTGATTTATTCCTGTTTGTCTTTTGTTTTGCCTGGGAATTTTATTAAGTGTCCTGAAATTGAGGTCAACTTTCTGCTTGAAAATTTTATACTCTGTCAACTAAATGGACTCTGTCCCCCTATCAAAATGCAGTTGTTAAACATTCTCTGTTTCTCAGTCATGGTCACTGTGGTTCTTCATTGCTTATATTCTCTTGTTGCTCACAAGTAGCCCACAAATGCTGCTGGGCGACAGGTATATTAACAGAAAGGTGCATTAGAAACAACCTTTAGCCCAAGTGGGCAAATTAATCTCCCACAAAACACTAGTAATTCCCTTGGAGTTAGGATAGAGTTCATCCGTGCTAAGTGTAATTGTCTCGGTGTGAGCTTCACATCTGAACCCAAACTGCACATTATCCTACACTATCAGAGACAAGAAACAAGTTCGTTAGTCTTCCAGTTGTCTTCCCTTGGAGAAAGACAGGAAGAGCTACCTCATTTTACACAGATTTACTTTTTCATTTAGTTTCAAGGTTTTAATTATATTCTTGTCTCTATATCAGTTCACACCTAAGCAGAGTGAGTGGCAGAGGTCTGAAGAGCAAACACTGCCAAACTTTTGTGGGAAAACAATCAGTTCATCAAACTTAGGGTTCAAAATGAGAAATTGGATATAAGGAAGACATTCTTTACTGTGAGGGTGGTGAGGCACTGGAATGGGTTGCCCAGGGAAGTTGTGAATG
>JAOEHY010004102.1:0-38321 GCA_025447955.1 Psilopsiagon aurifrons | reverse complement strand
GGGGGGGGGGAGAGAAAATGCTGTTATTTGTAAAACAGTCAGAGCTGCTTTAAAACAGTGGCTTGAATTCACTGTGATTTGCAGAACCTTGAAACTTTCGCAGTGGAAGTTTGGGATCCTACCAAAAGGGGGGTCTTTGCATCACTGCCTGCTGCAGATTCCCTGGAAACAACCTGGAGAAACTTCTTCCAGTCAACCACAGCCAGTTTGAGCAATCCACAGCTCCTGATCCTGCTGCTACTTGGGCTGGGGCTGCAGTGGGAATGGCTGTCCTAGAGCTATGATTTGCTAAAGCTTCTCTGAAAGGATAGGTCAGGGTAAACTATCCCCCCCCCCCCCCAAATCGCATGATAGCTCTTGAAATGAAGGCAAGAGCTCTCTTGAGTGTTATTCTGGAGTCTGCATGCATATATGCCACAGATGACCTCAGGGTTTTCTCACAACTTGGGCTGTCATAACAAATAGACTCGGAGTTTGAGGCAACTCTTGCATCGTTGATTTGCTTTTCCTCATTCTCTCCCTTTTCCTCACTTAAGGATGCTAGTGCATGATAAGTCCTTGTTCCTGATCCCAGCTCACTCCAGGGGGTTGTGAATTAATGGTTAAGGTTTTTGGGATGGCAACTTAGTTGATGTGCTGTTGTTTGAACTGGCTTGATTGATGACTCCATGTGTGAAGGCAGAAGAGCAGCAGCCCTGCAGGCAGCCAGCTCGCCTAAGGCAGGCTGGGCATGGCAGCAACCTCTATTTTTAATCACATGGCTCAGGCCAGCACTACCTTTAGTTTTCCCCCTCACATTTTACCAAGAATCCATCTGTACCATGTGTCTGCTGTTTGTGATGGTATCTGCCACCACCACGGTGCTCAACTTGGTACCAATAATTGGTTGAGGTAAAGTCCTCTTTCAGGCAGTCTGTCTACACCCATGGTGAAGGGAGAAGGCATTCTGCTGAACTTGCTTGTGTAGCCTTAAATAACAGCCTGTTTATTTTCGTTCTCTGATAGTGTTATTTCTTAGAGTAATGCTGTGTTTGAGAATAGCCCAGAAACATCAGAGTGCCTGCAATAGAGAGAAACTATAGATTGCAGGTGCTCCGAAGCTATTCTAAGGTAAATCTCTTTTGTGAAACTGTAGAAGATAATTACTGAATATACCTGGAAATAATGCCTGTGAGGCTCCAGTCTTACACTGCCTGTTTTTGGGGTGTCCTGATAAGAGTTCAGTGCCAAGGGTGCATGTGTACAGCTAAAATGTCATCGTACCCGAGATGTCCTCTCTGTCTCGAGGGATCCTGGTTCCTCGAAACTATCTGATATGAAACTGACTGAAACTTTGAGGTTTGGCAGGGAAGCCCCTGACTCACACAAGTTTTCCTGGAAGGCAGCTCTTTGGGGTGGGTGAGAAGGAGAATACTTGTGTGAGGTCAGAGAAAACAGTGTTTTGATTTCTGATCTGCTGTCATAAGGCATATTCCAAGTGAAAAGTAGTATTAATAAGGATGAAAAAAAAAAAAAGGTTTTTTTGCCATAATGCTTCTTTTTGCTTTATTCCTTTCACTGTCCCTCCTCCTTCCCTGCAAAGTTCTGGTAAAGTCGTTGGGATCTTGCCAAGTATTTAGCAAGAAAATGGTTCAGTTCTAGTATCTTTTGACAGATCCATCACTGATCATTCTCTGCAGTCTGTCCTGTCTGCTCAACACCCAGTTCTGCTCAAAGAGTCTACTCGAACTATTTGTGTGTATATTTAAATGACTGATTTAGACAATGCCCAAAATAATCGTCGAGTCCTGCTGTTTTGACATGCTAATGTTTTACATTTGC
This sequence comes from Psilopsiagon aurifrons, assembly GCA_025447955.1. Classification (NCBI taxonomy): domain Eukaryota; kingdom Metazoa; phylum Chordata; class Aves; order Psittaciformes; family Psittacidae; genus Psilopsiagon; species Psilopsiagon aurifrons. The sequence continues at coordinate 36,500 of JAOEHY010004102.1, read as the reverse complement.
TTTGCATAGGCACAGAGGATTATGTCAGGAACACAGTATGGATGTGAACTGTATCTTCCTTCAATATGTACTTGAGCTGTCATCTGAGATCATCGTAGCACTGACTTTTCTGTGGATGGAATAGTTGTGGCTCGCTGGAGTTCAGGAGAGTTTATGCCTCATTGGGTGAGTGACTGAATCTTCCAGTGCTGCTTTGATAATGGGCTTTGAGCAGCTGTAGCTCAGCTGGGTTTTGTGGATGTCCCAGTGGTGAAAGAATGACATTGACCTTAAGCAATTAGTATCTGTTGGATGCATTTTGAGGTCCTTATCCCAGCTACTCAGGAGCACCTAGCTTGCATCAGCTCATCAGGAAGAGCAGTGTGTTTTTTAACTCTGTCCCCCAAGTTGGGCAGTTCTGCTTAATGCATATCTTTTCTGCTGAAGGCATAGCTGGGGTCCGTCTCCCTGGTTTCAGGCTTTGCACCCAGGGCAAGCTGTTTGCTTGTAGACTTCTTGCAGGGTGGTCTGTGAGCACTTTGGAAGGTCTCCACAGGCAGTCATCGGCTCAGGTGGGCCAGAGACACTTAGCAGAGAAGCAGCAAAGCAGCTAATATTCTCAGTAAGGATAAAAATGCAAAACCCTTAATGTATGTGAGTATATATTTAACAAATAGAATTAAACCCTATTTTTTCTCCTGTCTTCTACTGTTTTTTCTGTCAGTCTGTGTGCCACCAGTCCCATCCAGAGAACCAATACCATCAATGCTGTGATGACTGTTTATACATATTTGTGCAAACGAGGTTGTTTGATCTAGTTGTTTAAGAGCAAAATATTGAAGTGGCCTCTGTACCATGCCATGCTGTTCTGTGTCCAGTGCACCTAGCCTCTGCTGGAGCAAGATAAGCTGAGCAGCACTTTCAAGCTCCCCAGCAGAGCTCAGATGGTCATCTCGGGGGACTTCTTTGCCAGCAGAAGTTTGTGCTTGACCTGCTGAGCCTTGTGTCTCGCATCCAAGTTTGTTTTCTTTCTGCTGCCTTGAAGTAAATTAATTTCTACTCTCTTTTTCTCTTCCTTCAGAAAAAAAAGAGGAAAGAAAGGATAACGGCTAACTTGGGAACTGTCGCATATGTGAATGCGATTTTGAAGTAGAGCTTGTCTGTTTTTCTTGGAGGCTGCAGTTAGTCTGTGCAGCCGTGTTACCCTGCCTCTTCTTACCAGGCTCACATGTCAGTGTTCCCAACAGTCTCATGAAGTCCAGTTCTCTGTCCTATCCTCCTGCAACTGTATCCTAATGCAGTGAACTGGGAAAGTATCTTTTGCTCTCTCTGTTTCTGTCTAATGCTGCTATCAGCTTGGTTATTGCTCGGCCATGGTGATATTGCTGCTTGATTTATATGGCCTCTATCCTTCTTGCTCCTCTGCTGCTTGAGTACAGCCATTATAAAAGCCATCTGCAGCTTGTGCCTTTATTCCTTAGGTTTCTAGGCTGGCAGATGGTATGGACAAAAAAAGAGCTTTCCTCTGCCTAAATTAAGCAATAACACATCAACTTCCAATCACATTCTTATTATCACCTCGTGATCGCACTTTCATAAAATCCCCGTTTCCATAGCTTAGCAGGATAGATATTTCTCAGCCGTATGGCTTGTGTCTGGAAGGACTCTGCCACCAGCCCTAAAAGAATGTCAAGAAATGACACACCTGTTCTTGCCTCCCAATTTCCCGTTTGCAGCAGCTCTGCTCAGCCAGCCATTTGCTGCTAAAGTGAAACATTGACAAATCCTTGCATTTGATAGGGACCGGAGATGGCAACAGCCTGGCTGACGTGCTGGTGCCTGAACAGGATGTTCCCCGTCTCTTGTGCTCTCATTTGGTGTGAGTTTGGGTATCATCGTCATTCTGAAATCTCATTTCGGAGGTTTTATCTTGTCACAATAAAAAAGAAATAATTTGATTCTCTTTGGTTACGGATTTATTTTTTCCTTTTGACCAGCTGGTTTATTATAATTTCCTCATTTGGCCTAATTAAAGTGCTCTGTACAGCAGCTTGTTAGTCTTAACTATGTCCCTGCATTGCTCCGGGTAGTGCATCTTCAATGATTGCTTTAGCAGCAAAATTGGCCCTGGGCAAATAATTTGTAGCAAATCACTTTACTGAGTGAATACCACCTCCTTTTCTAGTTTATGAATTGTCTGTGGCAGATTGTTATTCTCTTAAGCTTGTTTCTTGTAGTGATTTCCCAACTAATTCCTGTGAATAATTTCTGGCTGGGATTGCTCACCCATGGATCCTTATGACTCTGCATTTGCAGTTCAAGCTGCTCCAACTGGACCTGTGATTTGGACGAGATGCTTTCGTTTCATGATTTAATCAGTATAACCAACTTCAACTTCAATACTTAACAAAAAGTCTGTATTTTCTTGGGCATTCTGGATCTTTTAGTCAGACTTTCAGCTTTAGTGAGGACTTGCTTTATCGGATGTGGAAGCTGAACAAAGAAAACAGAAATTAATTACAGGAAATGTCTTATTTATCCCTGGCTATTTTGTGTTATATACTCTTTTGCATTATTTCCTTGGTTCTAGTTCCCAGTCTTCCCATTGACCTCTAAAAGGAGCTGGATTTCTGTGACTCAAAGGGACCACCCCACATCCAAAACTAGGGGAGCAGAGGAGACAGTGATGTATTTATGGAGCAGAGGAAACCTGTGGCCAAAGCTAAACCCTTCTGTCTTTAATCTGCAGCAAATGCTAAAATTTGCCTGCAAGGACCAGTAACTTCTTGTTTTGCTTGGCTATGAGCAGACATGGAGCAGATGAAGTCTGTGGCCTGTTCCCATGAGCTGAATAAGCGCTGGGGGCTCCGTGTTTCTGCACAGTCATGCAGGGTCACATCCAATTCTGGGTCACTTCCAGCACTTGTATCTCTCCAGCCACCTCTTGTGCTTCATTAGCTCTGGCAGCTCCGTGCCCTCCAGGTGAGATAGTGTCTTACTCCCAGAAGGAGTCATTTGCTGTGCAGTAGGGGGTTAAGTTACTTGCATAAATGAAAACAAAGTGCTTAGTTCCCTCTGCAGAGTGCTCTAATGGAAAAATATGCTGGCTATTTTCTGCTCTTCCCTCAAAACTGATGTGTTTGTAAATTCTAAACAAGTACTGACAGGTGACTAATTTATTTGTGTCAGCTTAGCAAGAAAGGCTACCCTTTGCCACCATGTTCATTTGTTATGGCATTGCATTGGCTGATTTTGAGATTCATTTGGGTTTTAATATATCTCACTGATACATCGTTGTAGCTGTTCAGCTGCATTCCTCTCCTTTTCTTCCAAACCTAATTAATTTCTAATTTCTTCATGTTATTTCTTTAATCTTCTACATTGACAGATGTGCATCTGCAGATGGGCATTTACAATTTGCCTAAGATGGTGCTGTTATCCTAAAGCTGCAGTTTAGAAGCTCATCAGATTGTTGCTGACTTACACCTATATTTTTACAGCATAAAATGCAAGGAGAAATAGGAGAGGAAGAGAGAAAATTTTATTTCTGTCTTTTTTTTTTTTTTTTTAATTTTTCTGGAAGATGCAATGTGCTATTGCCAAAAATTATCAAGACTGATGTGCCAGCAAATGCATGAGTATGTCAGCTAGCAAGTACTGTCAGAGTTAGTAAGTGCCTGGAGCAGCGACAGCACCAAGCGCTCTCCCAGCCTCTCTAGGCTGGTGTGAACCCAGCTAGCCCAGGCAGAGCTATGGGAAGCACAGAGCTCAGTGTGGGCAAACCCTGCACATCATCATCCCTCTGGGGAGACTGGAGCTCTTAGTATGGTGGAGGGACACCTGAAAACAGATTCAGCTCAGCTCTGAAAAGTAAAGGGATGGAAAAGTAAGGGATGGACCTTTTGATTTTCCTGTATGTAGAATCATGGAATCAGAATAGTTAGGATTGGAAAGGACCTTAAGATCATCTAGTTCCAACCCCCCTGCCATGGGCAGGGACACCTCACACTGCATTTCCTATGTAGCCCTCTGATCCCATAATACAAATGAAAATCATTCTCTTGACCTGTTTCCGCTGTCACCTAACACTGGGTGTGATCCCAGGGGTAGCAGGACTCACCTTCAGCAGCTGATGCTCAGTCTGGGACTGGCTGCAGCATTTGACCAGCTGTAGTGATGCTAGGGCAGGACAGTAGTTCCCATGAGTCTTCTCATCCCTGTGGGTTGGTAGTGGCCCAAGTGTATGTCAACCACCCAGAACAAGCCACTTGTCTTGTTCTTGCTGATGTGAAACAACAGTTGCTCCTCCAGATGGTCTTAGCTTTGCGGGTGACTGAAGTGACCTGTGCTGAACCTGATTCAGAGTTTCCAGGCATCCTTTGTGCTTAGAGAGCTATCTCGCTGTCCTACCTCCTGGTGTCTTTGTAGCATGTCATGTGGCCAAAGATGTGTTCATCTTGGGTTTGGTCGTTATTGTTCTTTGTTGCTGTCTGGCAGGAGCTTATGGTGGTGATGCAGAAAAAGCCAGGGACTTGGCAGATGTCACTCTGTGCTTGACTTTGTGCTATTTTCAGTATGTTAATGTGAATAAGAATAGTAGCAGTCTTGGAGATTCTTGGTTGAGATTATTTTCTTGTGCACCATTCCTTGGACAGTTCTAGATCCCTTTGTCTTCATGCACCAGTTTAAAGCTGCTGGATCTTTTTATTTATTTGTAACAAAGTTGCTGGGAACTTCCCCTCAATGTTATGAGTACTGACATTGAAAAATATCTTATAGCATGTTTCTAGACCCTTTAACTTCAAAAAAGCATTGAATAGTTCACTAATGGCGCCATGGCAATTATCTGTCCTCTGTGCATTCCTCTTAGCTGTCAGACACAAACCCCGTGTTAACCATACATCATTGTTAGACTGACTTCATAGCACTAATTGACACACAATGAAATTCAGAGCAGGAAACAGAGAGGCTTTATCATTTAGTATGAACAGACTGAAAATTAGTGTTACTGCTGTAAAGGTTAACTCAGATTGAAAACTGTTCTCTTACTGCCATGTAAGCCGAATGTTTCCTTTTTTGGGGTGGTGTGGAGGAAATAGCCATGGTTGGGATCTAAAGAGTAGAGGGGATGCAAAGGGGAGGAGAGTACCTTACCCTGTGGAAATCTTGTAGCAATATCTCACTGCTGTACAGTGAATATGGACACACTAGAGAACATGTGCTGGTTGGATTAGATTAGACCTCTGTGCTACTGTTCCATTTCCTTTGTTCAAAGTGACCTAGCCTGCTCAGCATCTACCAAAAAATGTATGAGAGGCTGGATGTGCTAAGTGAGCTATCTTTTGTCATAGTTCAAGTGTGGCATCTTGATAGTATCTTCTTATTTTATGGAGGACATAATATGTGAAAGCTTACCTGACATAATTTTTTATAAGCTTCAACTGGAATAAATGAGGGCAGGTATTATTTGGTCCTTGGTAGGTCAAAAAGGCTCTTCTGAAATAGGCTGGAGGTACCAGAGGTGGTGTCTGAGATTGCTTATTAACGTCAGCTTTAATCAAAAGTGATCATCTGAATTTCCTAGGCAACTGTGAAACTCCTGAGCTGAGAGGTCTTAAGAAAACCCTGAATTTTATGTGCATGCATGGAAGGGAACAAGCCAGTCCCATCTTAGTGAGCTGAAAGTCTGGGACATCTGAAGTCAAACCAGGGTAGGACTGGATGCTCAAATGTGTATAGGCACACAGCTTCTGTTTCTTACCTTTAAGCTACAGATTCGTATGAATAAAATGAGAAGTTATGGAGCAAGTCTTGCCTTTCAGAAATTCATCTAAAGACCTCCAGGTTTTGGCAAGTTTGTGATAAGAGTTTTTATAAACACTAGAAGTATCTATTTAAACAGTTGAGTTCACTGAAAATACTAAATTTTGGTCCAAAATGAACAGATAATGAACATTTGCTGCTGAAAACAGAACACAGCGGAATCATCACCTGCATGATGCAGGTTTTCTCATGTGATGATATAGAGTAGTCTGGGTTGAAAGAGACCTTCAAAGGTCATCTAGGTCCAGCCCTTGCAGTTGTTTCATACCTTGTTCTCCTGAAGCACTGCCAGTGGACACTTTGGAAGCAATGTGCTAAACAGAGATGTCTAAGTGCACTGTGCTTCCCATCTCACCTGTGGCTGTCTCTCCTCCAAAGGACCTTCTTCCTCCAAGCACTGTCACTCAGGTATGCCAGTGTCCGTATCACCTTGTCCTCACAGCCAGCCTATGCAAACAAGCCAATAGTACAGGACACTCATCCGGATGTAGCATCAGAAGCAGGTTTTTTGAAGAGAATCGTAGGTCTATCTGGCCTCTAGATCTACAAGAGAATTGTAATATATGGCAATCTTTCCCATGATTATGATATTACAATTCTTTAAACCTAAGTCTATAAGAGTCCAAAAACATAAAGGGCTAGCAATACATGTAAGAGGCAATAAAACATCTATTCCTTGATAGACAAGCTTATTAGAACAAGTTCATATATATCAAATATGTGTTTCTTACCAGGTATTGTAGTGACAGCTTATCCAAACCAAATGCACTGCTCATGTTTCAGCCACAGGGTGAATTTCCATATGGCGTGAGGTGCTGTTTCTGATGACATACACACAAAGAGCCAGTAAAACCTGATAATATATTGCTTATTAGAATGCACGAAGATGCCAGAGGGTATCCAGACACACTTTTTTTTGCTTACAGGGGTGTTCAGACAGAGCTTTAGAAAAGCTGAGTGGACAGTTCACTAATGACAATGTACTGTATGAGCTTATGAAAGCAGGGAAGCGCTGTGCAAATGGTTCATTAATTTCACTATAAATGAACCATAGAATAGAAAACTGACTACTGGTGACTAGAATAATTTGACTAGGAGAAACACTCATACAAAAAGCCCTTTTCACCTTCTATGAGAAAGGTATGTGCTTTAAAAAGATCAGCATAAATTCTGCTTCACCCCATGAACCTTTAGCTTTTTCTTCTGCAGGCTCCTTGTTCATCCATCGGCTGATGAGATGTAGCAAGAGCCCTTGAGAGGTGTGCCCCCACCTTGTGAAATGAGCCAAGTCTGCTTTGCCCATCCACAAATGACACCGCTGCAGAGAGAGGGTCTGAAACCTGGCATGATGAGAAACCCTACTTTCTTACTGTTTCTGCAGAAAGTGGTAACTGAAAGGCAGAGTATGGTTTGAATCCCCTTTGAATTAAATTCCTACTGCTGCCATTGTATTTAGCAGCAAGTTTTCTGAGGCATTGAACTCAACATGGCAGTGGCCAAACTCTGTAGCTTGAACTTGATAGTAAAGTACATATTGTTCATGACTTCAGGTACAAAGCCTAACTCTGCATCCTGCAGGAAACAAGAAATACACTGGCTGCTTCCCAGCCCACTGACAGGTGTCATGTCCAAGAACTGACTTAGGATGGATATTTCCACCTCAGAATTGCATGCATAATAGTGTGTAACCTCTTCTTCTGTCAGTTAAAAAAGCAAATATTGTATGTTACTTCTTTTTTTTCTTTTCTCAATTTAGTTTTTGTTGGTATGCATGCCACCACACAAATTAAGTAATTTCCATCTTAGTTTTAAAAATAATTTATAGGCAGAGTCTCATGAACTAAAGCATCTTTTATGAAAGATTACAATGAAAGTGTTTATGTGCACTGCGATCAGACAGCTTGACTCTGAACAGCTGTATTTCATCTAATATGACTTCATGCTGTGATTTGATAACAGTAGTCTGTGTTGTGTCCCATATCTGTATGATTAGCTTATCAGGAGATGTTAAAATAATATAAATATTCAGTGAGGAATTTAGAACTGACATACTGCAAAGTACAGATGCTGAATTTCAAAACTGTGAAATGAATGGTTTACAGGGTCTGATATTAAACCCAATGTTCAGAATATGATTTGTTTCAAATTTCAATGAAAATACCTTTTTCCATTGTCAGCATCTCCCTTGTGTGGGAAGCACCTGCCAGATCTGTCCTGAGCACTCGTTAGGACAAGGCTCCCTTGCAGCTATTGAGTGTCCTAATGTCATGATTTGAAAGTATCTTTCACATACAGCTGATCACCTTTCCAAAGGCCTAGTCCTGCCTGATCTTCAGCAGTGGAGAAGCTGTAAGGTTTTGACAGCCATGAATGTGGCAGGGTTTTGTCTTGTTCATCAGAGCAGCCACCTCCATGTGGACTACTTAACATGAGGCTCTTGGTTTTGAGGACTGAAAGGCTCAGCAATCTTCAAACACCATGTTTTGGTACTAGCAACTAAGGGAATAGAACCAAGCCATGGAAAACAGAATTTTTAGAAACTCAGAGTATTCAGGAAAGTGGTGGAGGTGGGGAAGAGGACTTCCTGAGGACTTTGATTAGTGGCCAGCTTAGTGGCTTTACAGTTGGGCAGCTGGTGATGGGGCTGGCACTTGGGAGAGAGAAAGGGCTGTTGGTGACCAGAGAGATCAGCAGGATACATCACACCACTGTGCAGTAAGTCTATAGAGCTAAAAGAAATTACTAAGCATAGGTGGCTGTTGGGAGCTAAGTGAAAACAAGATGAGAGGTCCTCTGACAGCAATAACACACAAGTTACACAGTGGCAGGGGCTTACAGGGTGATGCTTGCTGCTGTGCTGTGGAGCAAGGCTGTGCTGGAGTCCTGTTTGCCCAGCATCTCTGGTGCTTTGCAAGCTTCAGTGGCTCTGAGCATTTTATACCAGTGTAATGATATTGAACACAGTACTTGTATTAAGTAATTACAACCAGGTAGAAGAAAACACAGCACTAGCCTGTTTGCAGTGTCTTGCTACAATTCCCATTGATGTTTCATCTAACTCCTCTTAGAGGTGGACTTAGAGCTTTTCCAGCATTTGCACTACACTTGCTGCTTCCTCCCAGTGCTGTGATTTGCAAGGTCGTTGAATGTACACTCATACTAATAGCAGATTTCGTTTTAAGCCATGCACAAATTCTTTAATTCTATTTAATCCTTTAATAATACAAATTATGCACTTAAACCAGAGTTTGTGCTTAAAGATTGTGGGAAGGAGAGGAATAGGTGTATCAAATGATGCGCGATAGGGCCAGTGAGTCTTCTCTGACTAAATAAAAGCATGCACCAAGTCCTATAAACTTACCTTTTTAGTCACTAGGAATAGCGTATCAATGCCAAATTACTTCTTCCAACCAAAGCAATGGCATGGAGTTGCATCATGCAAGTCATGAGTAGGTAGCCTTCAAACTGTCACCCTAAACATTAATTAGAGATAGTTATTTTTCCACAGCCTGCTGCAAAACACCCTCCAAAATTGGAGTTTGGCAATTCATAAAGAATTTAGGTAGCCAATACCTGGTTGCATATTCTCAAGTTTAGTTAGTAGAGCGAATAAAGAAGAGGACATGACTGTTAATCAGTGCTCCTGGAACTTTTGCATTAGTTTAATTGCCATAGCAGGAGGATGTCATTAGGGATGCCAGTGGGCTTAGTGGCTGATGTGAGTAATTTCATGTTTCCTTTGTAGTGCAGTTTCTTTTAGAATCCCTCACTATGGACCAAAACCTGTGATGCTCTAGAAACAACAATGAGCACACTGCCCTGTAAAGCTACCAGACTCGCAGACCTTGTACTGGTCTCTCCTGCGCATCAGGTACAGAAAAATATTTAACACCTTTGCCCTTTAAAGAAAGAAAATAAAAAAAAATAACACTCTTGTAGATGTGGGTGCAGTTTTGCATTGAAGAGACGTTTTTAACAAAGGGCGAAATCCGTCGTCCTTCAGAAGATGTTTTTTGTTTACCTGAATCAGTGCTAAAATATTCATTAAAGACAGCAGAACTGCTTTATATTATGCAAAGAAACTTTGTATTAAGTGTTGTCTGTATGTGTTCCGCATATGAATGCATAATGTTCTCAATACTCAGACACAGCAAATAGTTGTTTTAAAAAAGGATCCCAATGACTTTCTAAAATGCTTACTTGATAAAAAAAAAAAAATAATAAGCTCAGGATTATATCATCCCTCTGGATAATTTTTATATGAAAGACTGGACAAAATTTCTTCCCAAGGTTTTTCTGGAAGAATAAATTGACCTAGACAGAAAGTGTAAGATGGAAAAAAACTGATGAACTTTTCCACTAGTTGTTTTCTCTTTGTTGCTTTTACGGGCATTGCTGTGTGCTTTTTATTTTAACTCTAATACGGCCTTCCCTGCTGGGCTGGTTCTCCCCAGTTGTGCACCCTAGGAAACACCTCTGTTGCGATCTTCCAGCATGAAGTAATGTCATTCTAGTGGCATTAGTCAAATCTTCCACTGAAGGAAATGAGAAATGCTCTGCAAAATTCTCAGCAATGATTTATAATCCTCAGCCAAACAAGCCAGGGAATTCTGAATTAAAATTGGGTTTGGACATGGGTGTTGGTAAATTCAAGATTGAGTTGTTTCCCTTTCACCTTGTAATTGTGTCCTATTGGCAATATATTGTTTCTTTGAGCCTTTATAGCAAAAAAAGAAAAAGCCAGATCTGCAATACACTGCATTATAAATTTGGGGCTGGTTGGTTGGTTTGTTTTAGAAGTTTGTGTTAGTTTTCTTGTCAGGAAATTAAAGCAAGGTTCATGAATAAATACAAACTTATAGGTGATAGAGATGAATCTGATTTCTTTAATAATTACAGTCTTAACTATGGAGTAACGGAGTGTAACTGACTCCTCAGAATCTGCTTTGGTTCAATGTGCAGAAGAGCAACAATTTTGCAACTTTATAACAGCATCTAATGATTTCTGAAAGTAGATTAAAAAGAGATGACTTGATACTACATTAAGTGGCCATCTTTAGTCAAAATATTGTTTTTCCCTTGGAATTATCCCATTGCAGTTCTCTAATTTGAGTCTTTCTTCCCTAATAGAGGCGTAGTTACTAATGACATTATAGAGAAGAAACTGTGTTAAATTTCTAATTATTTTTATTCCTCAAGTGTCCTGAGCGTATCTTTTTGCCTTTTGGCATCATCTGAAAAAGCTACATTGAAGTGAGTACTTCCCAATTCCCTCAACTGCTATAACTCATTGTGATGTCTTTAAATAACATGAAGACATAAAATATGATGGAGTTAAGGAAATTCAGGTGGAAATTATGGGAAACATTATTTGGACTTGATACAGATCTTAGTTTTGATTTTACCTGTTCACTGCTGCATTAAAAGATGTCCCTTTATGGTCCAAATCAACAAAATATGAAACTCCTAAAGGGAGTTTTCCATACTCTTGCCTGGGAAATGAGTCAGTGATGTTCCTTTCCATGTATATTATTAAATAAAATATCATTTAATGTGTATTTTATGTGAGGACATTTAAACATACTCAGTGACATTAAATTTTCATCGCTTGAAGCGAGTTCAGGAAGTTATGACTGAGGTTATCCAGAATGAGCAAGCAGAGAGGCTGATGTGTGAAGGTAAATTGGTATCAGCACAAGCTTGGCTGGTGGCTTTTTGTACACTGACACGCGCTGTGGGTGTTACTGAGAGGAGGAATGTAGGTTGCTCACTACAAGTCTGCAGCTGCAGTCTCATTTCTGTTTATGGCAAAACCTCAGTGGGGAAAATTCAGGTTATATGTCTTTTCTCTGATTTCAGGTGTGATCTCTGCAAGGATGTGATAATGTATCTCCCATTCTTCGAGCATCCAGGCAGTCTGTGATGTGCACAGGTCTTATTCTGGCTTTTTTCAGATGACCAAGTAGTGTAAGCTATCAGAATAGCTCAGTGATGGGTCTAGATGGACCTTTCATCTTCTGCAGCAATATATTGTAAATAATGTAAACACTGTTCTGTGGTCATTTGCTGCAGTAAGCTGTATTTTAAGGTGTTCCTTACTCATAACTGGTGAATGGCTGTGCATGCATGTGTGTGCTGCTCAGCTCAGTGAGACCTCAACCTAGGATGGCAGAGGTGATAAAAAACATCCATCTGGGAAAGGGGGTCTGCAAAGGGCTGCAGGTGCTGCTTAATAAGAAGGTTGTGCCTGTGCCAGATTAGAGGATCTTTTGTTCAATGTGCTGCGTAAATCATAAGACAGGGATGAATAGCCATGATTTAAATTCCAAAACAGGTAATATGTCTAAAAAGAAAGTCTGTGCAAACTGCTGGACCAAAGCCAGGTGCATCCTTCACCCCACTGCCTGCTGAAACTAGGAGTACAGGTGATGAGACAGGGAGAGACGCTGATCTTCCTGCTTCCCCAATGATCAGCTGTATGATTGCAAAAAATGTAGCTTAATCTGTATGACTGTTAAAAAAGAATCATGGGTTTTTTATGTTGTCTGGGACAACCCTTTTACTGAAATCTTAACAAAAAGAAGTGATGGTGCTTAGCAGGTGTCCTGGGTTCAGCTGTAGCAGTTATTTTTCTCCCTCTTAATAGCTGGCGCAGTGCTGTGTTTTTGACTTTCAGCCTGGGAACAACGTTGATGGTGCCGATGTTTTTAGGTGTTGCTAAAGTCTGCTCACTTTGTCCTTACCTGCATTGTCTGCACTCACTGTTTGCCTCTGCATTTCCAGCCCTTTGCGACTCTTTGGCAAAAATATCTGTTAGTAACAAGATGTGCAATAGTATTCTGTAAGTTTCTGCTACAACCTTTCCTTCCACCACTACTTCTACTGTTCAAATTAAGCTCCAGGTTCACAGAGGCTGATAATCCCACAGCAATGCCTGTGTCTAACACATAACAAGGTCTATCTATGCATATATTTCTTTTTTTATTTTTTTTTTTTTGCAGTAAATACAGGATTGTACAGTTTTGTTTTCAAAATTGGAGTATAGGTTTACAAGTTTTGACTGAGCCTTTACTTAAAGCTGAAGTAAAGTGACATCTATGTCTTTGCGTATGGAAGGAGAGGAATTGAGTTCTTTATCTCTCAAGCTCTGCTTCTTAAACATTCAGATGGACTCTCATCTCTCTGAAGATCTGTTTCCTTAGATTTCAGACCAGTACTGTGTGGGTTGTTCTTCATCTTTCTGTCCTATCAGAGCTCTGAGGTGAAGCAACAACACCTTCTGACAGCCGTGTATACTGACAAAAGAAGCTTTTTTTAATTGTGCCTCAAAAGAAAGTTCCTGAACTTACACAATCCTGGATTTGCACTTTTTAAATCAGCTGTCTGAAAGCTGCTAGGCTTCTCTTGGTCAACAACAGTGTTATTTACAGCCTGCCTTTCTTGAGTCTAGGAGATAAAATATTCCTTTCACCAGATATCTACACACCAGATATTTGTACTTCTAATCAGAAGATTTGATGAACTGGATATATTTATATTTGTACTGGGAGAAACTGATTTCTTCTGGTCCTGCTCTGAACTACTTGTATGCTAACAAAGGCTACTGAAAATTCCTTACTTGAAAATCAGTCTGGGAAAAGAGTCATGAAAACACTCTGGGGCTTGTTTCTTCCTCCCTGGGTTCAAACCTGCTGACTTGCAACTTGAAGCTGTCCTATGGTCAGGAAGCTTGAAGAACCCTCAGAGAGCGAGGCATAGTGGGCGTAGGGTCTTTGCAGGCTGCATCACCATACCCTGTACTCTGGCCATTTTTAGTGATGAAGGACAGAGTTTTCATTGAGTAAGTGAAAGTCTCTTATGTTGTAAGTATTTTGTACTTAAAGCTTTTTATTTAAAAGTGAAAAAAAAAAAAAGTCCCCAACCAAAACATAGAAACCTAACAAACCCACAAAGAAAGCTGGTAGTAGGAAAGTATCTTCAGTCTCTCTAGGATTTCTGCTAGAATAAGCAGGGGAATTATTAATTGGTGTTTTAGGAGAGGTAAAAAAATTTCAGCAACTAAAATTAAATCCTTATCTCTTTGGCAACATGATAACAAAACTACAAAAGTTATTTTGGGAAATAGGGTCCATGTTAACCAGGTTCAAATGGCCTCTGATGCAGGAACACTTGCCAGTTCAAGTACTAAAGTTTCCAGCAGATATTTTTCTCTTGTTATACCTGAACACTTTTCATCTGCAGCTGAAGGGCTACAGGAGGCTTTGCTGAGTCTATAGGGCTGACAGAGTCCTGGAAAAGCAGAAGTAGCCCGTGCAGAGGGGCTTTTTCTCACCACAGCACTATATGGTTTTAAGATGTGGTGGAGTACTTCAAGGTGTCAGTCCATTCCTTAGTGGATAACAGTAGTAAATGTATTTACAGTTGTCTGTAACTAGATTTGTATAGTCCCATCAGAGATGCGGAGGACTGATACGGGGAGGCTGCCAAATGTAGCAAGGTGGGAGGTGCTGTGGGGAAGCTGCAGGATCTGTTTGAGCTTTGTAGATGTGAATAGTCTGCTGATGGCTGACAGTATCCTTGAGTGACACTACAGTAAAGGAGACCCTAAGCTCAGTTTTTTTAAGTGAAGTACATGTGTTATGTTCAGGAGAACCTTAAACGTTTATCTGTCTTTACCTGTGATGGGTGAATGTCTAAGGATGAGTTTTGTTTTCTCTCTTGATGTTTTATGCTTCGTGTGTTAATTCCAAGCTTTGCCAAAAGCTTTGACAAAATTTGCTTTTATTAGAAATTTTCCTTTCTTAGTTCTTCTCTGGCTTTGTAAAAGCAGGAGTGGATTATAGACATAGCCTTAAGCTGTTTCTACAGCTTCCCAGTAAGTCTGCCAAAGCAAGCATAGGTACAGCAGGTACAGCATTTCCCTCTGCGGCAAGCCACTTGGCAGTGCTATAGCCTGGCCCTGAGAGGCAGCTCCATCCCTCCAGCTATTTCTGCCCAGTGTGTGAGTATTTGACCTTTTCCCGAGTCTCTTGCCTTCCAAGCTGTGATGTGGTAGTTGAGATTTAAGGCCATTTAGCTGCAGCACATTGCTCCAGAACTGGTGTTTGCTCCCTTCCCAGGAGACACAGATTTGGGCCATAAGTTTGGCCCATTACTAAAACCCCATCTGGGGCAGTACCTGGCTACATGTCTATGGGTTGGAGGGGTGAGTGGGCTGAACAGTGCAGCAGCAAGAAGTCAGCGGAGCCGCACCTCTGTGAGGTTGGTGAAGGACCCCACCAGTCCATCAATTAAAAGGAGCCTAAAGCAAGAAGCTTGGTCATAAAACACTAGGGAAGATGATACCCAATCCTCTCCCAAGAAATTTTGGTCTTGCCAAGTATACTGCTTTCGAAGAAAAACATAAAAGTTAGTGTTTCCTGAGCTGCAGAATAGGTGAGATGCCATTCTGGAAAGGGTTTCTTGCACCTTTGTGTCTGCTGTTTTCAACTGAGTATTTTGTAAAAGGTCTCCTTGTTACTCTGCTGAAGACCAAAATCTAACGAGCTGATATTGGTGCTTCTCACCGAGCAGCGCTCTTTCATGATGTTAGTATTCTGTGGAGCTAGTGAAACAACAATTTGTATTACCTGAGTGTAGATCGTCACTGCAAGTTTCTGGTTTGCTTAATGTACTTTTTGAAACCCTGCTGGGTAAGGGCAGGTGGGTTGGTTTTTGAGGTGGTGGTTTGAGCAATTGAATCAGCAGAAGGTACTTCTCATGGATATCTTTTCTTTAACTCTAGCATTGCTTTTTAACTGCTGTTGTGCTGACGCTAGCTTTACTGCTCTTGTAGGGAGATTAATAGAATTACACTTGTGTACTGGAGCACTCAGAAATACAGGGTAAGCGCTATACTCACACCCTGAAGGTCTCTCCACGTATAACCAGTTCACCAAGGCAACGTGATAATCTCCTGAAAGCTTACATTTCTGCCTCTCAGCCGAAAACACATTTAATCTGATCTTTTTGTTGAACTCTCTATTACAGAATGCTAAAATTCTATTTAGATTTGTTTTATTTTCACCATCTGACTGCTCTAATCTCCAGATTTACTATCTGATTACTTTATTATGAGATCCCAAATTAATTAACAGTGCAATAATGCTGGCTCATTAGCAATATTTATTGGGGTCATCGCACACAAATAAGCCTATCATCAACCTAAGGATGTGGATTTCCTGTTTGTATTACCACATTATTCACTTCTCTGTCCCGTCTTAGTGATACTGGTACCCCATAACATCAGAAGAGTCCACTTAAGCTGTCTCGCTTGCAATGTGTTCTCTGTCATCAGTTCCCATACATGGTGTTATGATGTGCTGGGCAGTATGATTTGCTGCTGTGCTTGCATCTTTCCCGAGCCCTCTGCCTTTACACTTCACTGCCCTCTGCCAATACTCATGGTGTCACTTTGTGAATTGTTTGATTTATTTCGCATGCAAGAGAGATACATCTCATTGAGTTCTCCTACTTTGGCAATAACTAGGTATCAATATATCAATTGTCAGATCAAGTCTCCTAAAAAACATCTGTCTGAGGCTGCTGTTCCTTTATTTGTTAATAAGGCATTTTTTGTATGTATCATCTTGCAAAGTGCTATTACTCAGAGGCTGTGTTTTCTTTATCCTGTGACTCTGAGTCTCATTTCGAACCAAAACTCTAAGCCCCAGTTGTGATGGGATTGTCTGTGAGAGCCAGTATTTATCAAACACTGCATCCCTCCTCTGCAAAACCTACATCACCTTATAGTGCTGTGTGTCTCAGATACTTCAAGATCCTCATGGCTATGTGTTATGGTCTGAGGCAGCTACTAACTCATGTGTTGGACACTAGAGATTTTGAAAGATGTCTCTTTTAGGGTGTTTTTGACATTTCTGCCCTGTGTTAGATTACCTGAAATAAGTAAGCAGGACTTCAAGTGAAATACTACCATCCTGGTTTTTGTAATTACACTGGGGGTCCCCAGGTCACCTACTCTTCATAGTCTGTGGGAAGCCAAAGCTTACATTGTCCTGGAAGCAGTACCACTCTATTTATCTAATTCGGGTGATGAAACACAAGACCAAAGACTTCCTCAGGTTAATTCTTGCCTGAATTGGGTGACCTGCTGCAGAGAATGGGAGACATGTGAAGTGTGCAGCCATTTATTTTTTGCTGGAGTAGTCTAGGCTGCCCATCACTGAGTATGTGAGAGCTGTTAACAAGCCTTTTCCCCATCATGTCACAAGATGTGTATCTGCTGCAGAACCACCAAGAGCTGGGAAATGTTCCTCACCTGTGGCCATTTAGGCATTTCCCTCACTTGGCTGGAGGTGTGGGGAAGGGCTGCAGGACAGGCAGCTGAGTCCTGTGTATGGAGCAGGAATGGGTTGATTAGACTGCAGTGTTTTAGAGTTTGTCCTGTCTGCCAGATCAAAGTGAAAAGAAAATGATTAAAAGTCCTCAAAATATATTTGTTACAAATACATTTTGATACAAAATATTTTTATTTCCTTGGCCTTCATTTCCCCAGTGTCTTTCATGTTTCAGGACATTGCCAAACTTTGACGCCGGAGAATTTCCCAGAGTCAGATTTTGCTCTTTCCCTTCAGCTCTCTGCCCTGCAGTGGAGCCTTTCCAGCATGCGGACACACTGTGCTTTGCGGTGGCCTCCCGGAGAGGAAGGTCTGCACCTCTGTCAGTGGCTGTCAGCAGGAGTTGCTGAGCACTGTCCTGGGGCTCTGCTTTCTTGAATTGGGTGTTCAGGAAGGCAGGACTGATGCACCAGTTGAGCCTCCCCAGGGTCTCACCACCTCCCTGAAGGAGCAGTGGGTGTGAGCAAACATGTTTTAACAGTGGTATGACAGTAAGAGGGATGAGACACTGAGAATAAAAAGGTGCAAACCGAAACAGGGATGAGTTTTCTTCACTGGAAGAAGTGAGAGGTCTCCTAGTATGGTAAGTGTTGCGCAGTCAGGCATGATGTTTTCAGTTGTGCTTTGAGGTGATGGTATAGGTAATGGTGATAGATACAAAGGAGGGGCAGCTGTCAGCATTTTGGTCATGGTAGTAATCAGAATTGTTGTTGCTTATCAGATGTCCCCAGTAGCTGGGATGCCCAGACCTTCTTTGCTGCAGCATTCTTGGCCTGTGTATTTTGTAAACATCAGAATGACATTTCCCAGTGACCACCAAAAGAGTAAAGAGGTCAGCCTTCCTTTCGACTAAAAAAGGCTAATGGGAGCAGCAGCAGTTTAAAGCTGTTTAAAGCCTAAATCCTGGTTGTTATTCCTAAGCCTTCCATTTTAGGATTATTTGAATTGATGTACATTGCTGTCTGAGAAGTTTCTTGCTGCAGGCACTGTATTGACATTGCCAATTTCTGCTGCTTCTGCAAGAAAAAAAGTGACTTGAACAAGGGTGTTGAAAGTATCAGTCTGTTCAGGAGCCAGACAGGGTTGGGAATGGAAGCCAGGTATAGTGAATATGTTAACAATCCATTTAATTGCAAACCATAGTCTCTTTCTATGACCATCTCAGTAATACAGACAGAATAACCATTTTCACTGAAGTCTAAAGAATGGTATTGTATTTAGGGTTATCACTTCAGCATGCACTTACGAGCTAGAATAAGCCTGAAGGGAAAACAGATGTAAGAAAGTAATTCTCAATGTTAGAGATGCCAGGGTTATACACATGAAGAAAGTTACTCTGAGACCTTGTTTTCTTTTAAGGGGAGACACATACATAGGTACATATAATAAAAGGAGAAAAAAAAATAATCCTTGAGCCTTTAAAACAAATAAATTAAAGAACCCAGATCCCCAACATGAGTCAGTCCATGTAGAAGTCGGTAAGCAGTTCATTAGAGTTGTCCTTCAAAGTAGTTCCCAGGCTGGAATTGCAAATGATTTGGAAACAAATTATTTAGAGAGAAGACATTAAGGGTATGGCATCCAAAAGTGAAATAAATCCTTTGGAGCTTGGTCTGGGCGGGAGGAAATATTTGGGAATGCCTTCAGGACAGAACAAATCAAGAACGATTATGATTTAGCAATACCAGAACCCAACCTGTTCTACTGCCAATTCATTAATTGTAACTACCCAATACCATTGCTGTTGTGAGGTGGATACACACTGCTCTTCTCTGTGAGTATTCCTGTTGTGTGACTTGTAGGACTGGGATCACACTGTCCAGAGAAATGAGGGGATAATGACACTCATTTGTATGTACTCCAGTTGTACCGTTGTTTGGTCTCAAAATGAGAAGTATGCCAAAACCTCTATTTAACTAGAATTAGTTTTTTTACATGAAATGGAGAGACTTCACTTGATTAATTTGTCTGCTTCCTGCCTTTCATTAGCAAATAAAAGCTTCTTTGTATGCTGGGTTGGGGGATATTGAAGTTGGGAAAGAGAGATCAAAGGCTGCTGGTTTTCTGCTGGGTGGTTTTCCAGATCAAGCCTGCAGGAAGCGGCTGGGATGATGGAACTGCTGTGAGGGGATTCAGACACAGATTGGGGCTGGCAGGTTTGTGCTTCAGGCTCTTTGAGAAGACTTAGTCAGAAACTATTTTTGTTTAAAGCATTTCTCACTTTCTGCATTATTCAAGACTTCAGGCCTTCTGCAGAGTCCCTCCGGCATCCCCTGCTGCAAACAGAGACCCATCTGTGACCTGGCTGCTGGCTGTGGTGTACAGTGAGGCGAACTTTCATCCTTCCCAAATTACGGATGGAACTGAAAATTCAAGGAGACCTTGATACTCCTGAGGTCAGGGTCAGTGAGGATTTGCCCCAGAGTTCTACCACTGCCTTATGAGGATGCAAGCATTTGCATGAATCTTAATAGCTTTGTATTTTAGAAAAGTCTGGATCCAACTTTGTACTGAAGTTGCATCTGCCAAACAGAATCTAAAGTTAAACCAAGGCAATGTTTTTTGTTTATTTCCCCCCCTTTTTGCTCAGGAAAAAGCTAACTGCAAGAAATATCATGCTTTTCCTAGTAAAAATCTTGGGGGAAAGAACCATGTCTATTAGGCTATGCAGACTTTGTGTGCTTAACTTCTAGCCGGCGCAGGTCTCCATTTATTGTTACAGAAGAAGGTTCAAGGCTGTTTTCTGACAGGGAATCAAGGAAAACAAGAATTTCTCAGAGTTTTCTGGTCCTTTTGGAGAAGGGAGGCCCTTTGCGGAAGGTGTAGGACACAGCAAGAACTGAACCAGAGCTGGTTGCCAGATCAGAATATTGCTGTGCCTCCTGCTTTGGGTAGTCACACTGAGTAGGCAGGCAGCATAAAGGGATTTGGTTTTTAATTTTGGTTATGTTTTTTTGATTTTTAATTGTGGCATTGATGAAAAGGTCACACAAAACATGCACAGCACCGGTAAAGATACCTGATGGAAACAAAAAGAGCACTCTTAATCCTGCCCTTCTGTAAAACCCCAGTGCCTGTCCATGGACACCATGGGCAGAAATGGAGACTGAAGCAGGGAAATGCTAAGTGGCTCTTGGAAGATGTGAGCCTTTCTGAGCACTGATGTTCTCCAGCAAGGCACATTCTCATGCTGTCCTTTGGTGAACGGGATTGCTTTACTCCCTGCCTAACCCTGATCATCTGTGATCTGAAGCCCTCAGTGTGGTGAAGAGGATCAGAAACATCACTATAAAGCCAATGTTAAAAAAGATGTATTTAAAAAGCATACAAAAAGGAACAGGACTCTTCCATTGAATCATTTGCTATAGAAAGTCATAGACTGAACCCTCTTGACTTCACCATGAGTCACTGCCTCCCAGCCACCCTCTAGCTGGGGGAAGAGGAGGGCTGACCTCACAGCCATGACTCTCAGTTCAAGATGATCAACTGTGTCTTGAAAGTCTCCTAGAGATGACTCACAGCACTCCCTTCACTCTACAGCCCCCAAGCAAAAACATGTGATCTGGCAAGAGAGAGAGTGAAGGTGTCTGCCACAGACCATCAGGCTTTTAGCGCGGATGAAAGCTGTCAGTGTCTTGTTCAGTTGCGCAGTCTGTAAGCGTGACTAATTCTGTTTCCCATTATTTTGGAGAAAGGAAAAAGAATCAGAAAAAGAAAGCGATTTTGAACAGAAACAGGAATGGTACTGCTATGCATAGCACTGGGCAGCATCAGATGCATATTGGAAACCTGAGCTAGGGAAGGACAAATGTAGTAAAGATGAACTTTAAAATACTATTGGGCTGTAAGCAAATTTTGAGCAAGTGTGTGGTGCTGTAAAGGGAAAGAAGATAGTGATCTGAATGGAGGAACAGAGTTGCCAAAGGCTCCAACAAAGCTGGAATTCTAGAAGAGATTTAAACAGTATTTTCCTCTGCATTTGTATGTGCCGAACTGAAAAAGATGGCCAGAGGTAATATTTCTTAGGGTGGTAGCCCTGATGCACTTCACATACTTAAATAAGTGTTCAGGTAAGATAGAGCATGGTCTGGGTCAGTGTACTGAAGAGATTTTTGGGAATGCCAGACCAACATGGCACATGTCAGGGTGATTTTTAACTGAAGGACATGGAAGATGAGTGGGCTGCAGCACAAATGATGAGTGACTGAGGTTGAAGAGCCCAGCTGGAAATTTTGGCAGGGCTAATGGAATATGGACTGCATTAGGACTGGGACCTGGAACAAAAAAGCCTGAGAATATCTGTTGGATGATCTTGAATTAACCTGTGACAATCAGCTTCCTGTGGAGCCAAGCTGCTGGTTTTGACCTCTCCTGCTGGGTGGGTGACCTGGCACGCTGACAGGGTAAATGTCTGCAAAGCTCTGGGACCCTGATGAGAGGAGCTGACGTAGAGGGTCCTGCAGTGTTCAGGGTCAGAGCCTGCAGAAATTGCTGCCTGCTGGGTGGAAACAGAAGCGTTTTCAAGAACTAGCATGGTGTTGCATGGGCAATGACAGCATGAGTTGCATGGGATTATGCATCAGATGAATATTTTCATTGCAACAGAAGATGAGTTACAAACCTGAAAGCAAAAGGGACACTGACTAAATATTGAAAATTGATACACGATCCCATGTGTTATCAGAGGCAACACTTGTAGTGCTGAAAATGGAGTTTTGTGGGGTAGAAAGTGAGCAGGTAAACTCTTGGCTTTTTTGGGTCAGCTAGAGGGATATGAACTAAATGAGGTACGGGTAAACAACTAGAGAAGATTTTGCTGTGATAACAGCTGGGAAAAGTGCTTGTTATTGTGTTGAGTATATTCAAGCCCTTGGTGTTTTTAAATCTGCAAGTTAGTTCACTGAAAGGTCACGGGCTGCATCAGTGAGGGGAAATTTAAAGATGTGTGTGGGGAATGAGAAACTCCTAAGAGAACACGCCTAAAGCTGAGAAAGCCCCACTGCCCAAAGCCGTGTCTCAACAACCTTTCCTTTCCTCTAAGGCAGGAATGCGAAGATGAGTTGGTGTCAGATGTTGATAATAAGTGTGTTCACATTGAGTTTTATTGCTTATAGCAGGGGAAGAAAATGGAATATTTAGCTAGTGCTGAAAGAGGTAAATTAAAAGTGAAAACTCTTCATTGCTGCTTGGGTATCTGGATCGCTGATTTGAGAGGAAGCAAAGCAGTAAGGGCTGCTGTGGGCAGTGTTACTTGATCTCTTGCACCAAGCTGCATGTTCAGCATTGCTGTACCTGCAGCAAAGCACCAGGATCACTGTGGGACTCTCCTTCTCCCAGAAGTGAAAGCTTGAGGGGCTTCCCCATGGTTCTCTGGGGTGCATACTTCACAAGCTGGGATGTGTGAGGGTTTGCAGGGAGCTCTTAGGGTCAGCAGAATGGGCCGCTCTTGCTCTGTAAGGGACTGGAGCTGGACATGTAGCAGGAAAGTAGAGTTCCAGCCTCATGCAGAATGAGCATGACATGCAGGGTGACTCAGAATAATGACCAGCAGCTTGTACCTAGACGCCCTTTTGCATCTCAGGGTGGCATATGAAAGTATCTATCTAGTAGTATGTGTTCTAAAATGGATGTAAGCAAATATGACAGTATGTTATATAGATCCGAGCAGATTGAATTGTTGAACTCTGCAAAACTGAACAGCCAGCTCCAGAAAACAAGGATGCTGTGGCATGTGGTGTTCTCTGGTCTTTGCTTCCTTTCAGTAATGGTGACTAGGATTCAGTTATTTATGTTCTTGCTACTACTGGGAGGCAGTCATCATCAGAGCAGGTGCTATTTCAGGTACTTATATTCTCAGTAAAATGTTCTGTTCTTTACATCTCTGAAGAAAGCCAGGACAGGATAAGTTTGTGTATGCAAATGGAGAACCAAGTTAGCGACATGTGAATTAGCCGGGCTTGCTGTGGATGGGAGCTGCTCATTGTCTGGCACTGAAAATACATGACTTTCTATCATACCACTTATCCGAGTGCTCAGGGTGTAAGAGGGAGGGCTGCATGTTCTTTCTCATTTTTTAATTATTGGGGTTTGTATAGCGCAACTGAATGGGAAATAATGTTTGTTTCCAGAAATGGGTTTGTAGGAACTCCTAGGAGGCATTGCAGACACTCAGGCGTTCAGGCAGACCCCACAGAGAATAAATGGGGAATTGATACATGTGAATAGACTGTGGGTCTGATAATTGTCCTCCCGAGCTCTCCAGGGAATGCTGCTAGAATCTGAACATTGTGGGGGCAGAATGAGAATTTATTCAATGAAGATTCACTTACCATAAATAAATAAAAAAAAATAAGTAGGCTAAATTAGTAATGAATAGTTCAGCCAGCTCTAATGCTAAATAAACATACTGAATTGTAATGAAAATACCAAAGCCTATTTGGACTGGAGCTAGAAATCCAAGGAGAGATAACTGTGTGGCACTTAAATTAGCACTCACCATAAAATATAAATATATGATATAAAATATAGATCTTATTCCAATTTATTTTTTTTCCTAACCTCCAGAGATTTCAACGATTCATCTATTCCCTGTGTTTGGAAGGCTCAAACTAGACCCCATTCAATGCTATACAGTGACACAAATCACTGAGGAGTTATAAAATTCCTTGATGTATGCTTTTGGACAGTAGCTATATTTGTAGAGGCTCTCATGGGGGTGCATTTATACTGCTATGAGAGTTTCAAATTCATGTAACTATCTCCATATAAAGCATTTTTATGGGATTTTTCACACTATGGGGGGTTGCGTGACTTTAATTATACAACTCAGGCTGAATTGGTAAAACTTATATGCGAAGTTAAGCCCTTTAGCAAGGCAGGCGACTGCACTTGAGCTTAAAAGAAAATAATTTTCTTCTTCTGAGTTCCTTCAAGAGCAGTTGAAAAATCAATAGCTGCTTCACCATGTAGGAGAGGCTCTGCTTTGCAGCCAGCCCAGGGAGAAGCGTGGGGTGAGTGTCTCCTTGTGCTCTGATCCAGGTATAGCTGAGGTGACCCATCTCTGGGTGGCATGAGGCTGCTCAGGGACTGCCAAGTACTAATCGGTCTCTTGTGAACCCTTTAGAGCATTTATTAAGCTCTAGAGCTGCACTGTGGCTGCAAACTGTGGTGTGAGTCAAAGACTTAAGAGCAGCTTGAATGAAACTGTGCAGTCCAGGCAAAGAAAGGCAATGTGCAAGTGGAGCTCCCAAAATGAGGTCAGGAATATTGCCTTTAGAGAAGGTGTGGCTGCCCTTTTATGGAGGCAAAACTGTTGGTGATGGGTGGGAATTGGCTTTGGGACTGCATGGGCCAGTCCAGGTTGACGGGCTGGGGGTGACCAGTGTGCTGATGCTTTGGTCTTTGACTTGTTGACCAAGAAAACAGAAATGCCCTGTGGGAATAGAAGTGCTTTGAGGGTTGTGGCAGCTGGAAATTGATACCCATATCAGAGTGGTTGGTATGAGTGTCTCAATGTGCAGATTGGCAGCTCTGTGTGTCTGAGGGTGTGGGCAGCATGCTGGCGGTGATATGGAAAAGAGCTCTTGGGAGCTGAGATTCACTAGTTTACCTGATAAAAATAGGATTATCTCCATCTCTAAATTCTGTAAAGCAGCTTTTAGGGGCAGAATATATGTATTTTCTGACTGCACAAGCAACAAGCAGAATACAAGAACTTAGAAAAAATTATTAAGATGTATAGTTTTCTGAAGTGAACTGAAAAGGAAAAAATAAGAGCTTTTTGCTTTATTATAATAGCAATAATTATTATAATAGGAGGATAATCAACCCAAACCTCCTATGATCCTACAATAGAGGTACCAACACTGGAGGAAAGCAGGAGAGAATAAATTAAGGCGTAACTAAAATAGATTCATGGCCATTTAACGGTGTGTCAGGACTCCTAGAGAAATAAGTATAACATATTAAAGTCTAATGCACAAATAACTTTAAACAGAAAAGAATGAGGGAAGGAGAAAATGAGAGAAGATTTATTGCAGGAAGCAGCTGAGGTTAGCTTTCTTTCACAGAAGAGAAGAAAAAATGGCACATGCGTGCCAGAAGGTGGCTGTAGAACTTCCCTCTTCCCTCAGCAGGAAGTAAAACACACAGAAAGTATCTGAGTACCCTTATGGTGAGTTGTTCAAGTGCCTAGGAATGACCAAATGTGATTTCTCATCTTGAATTTTCCTGGAGCAGTCATTTCTGCTGAAGTGACTCATGACAGCCTCGTGTCATGAGAATCAACTCCAGCCCTCCCATTTTATCAGTTCTGGGACTTGGCTGCTCAGCAGAATTCACATGGGTGTGGGATATTTTTGTTTGGTTGGTTGTTTTGGGGGGCAGGTAGAATCAACTTGAGCCATTGATTTATTATTTCTTGTTCCCCCTGAGTTGTTGTCAGCTTGTGAGAAGTCACCATGTCCGCTGGGTTTTCTGTGAAAGTGCGATAATCATCAATCTATCTTGGATGAACAGATGCAGCCAGTGATTCTCTGGCTGCTGCAAAGCCATCTCTGTCTGAAGACCTTGGCAGACTCTAATACTCTAATATAGACAGCTATATACTCTATATACTCTAATATATGCAGCTATATAACTATGTAAATGGTCTTAAGCTCTGCCCTAAAGACAAGAGGGGGGAATTCAGAGGTACCTGTGCAGGCTTTCAGGGTGGTTTTGAGTTAGCTGAGGGAACGGATGGCTGGGTGCTGGGAATGCTTTAATAGAAGCTTATGGACAGAAGAAAAAGCCCAGTTTTACTGCATAGACAGTTATGGGCTGAGCCCTCTCTGACAGACACCATACAAGCGCAAAGGTTTGTGTTGCAGAGGATAGGGCACAAAGTTGTCACTGCTGGGCTGAAGGCTGAAGTTGCTCTGCCTCTTCCTTCCCCTTCCAAGAGCTGCTGCACATGGATTGCCTGTTGGTCATTCCTCACCTACTCCTGCAGTGCCTCTGCCCCTGTCATCCTGCCCCTGAGCAAGGCATCAAGCAGGGACCTGGGCAGCTCTATAGCTAACATCAGAGATTGCTGGCAAGGTTAATCCTCACACCTCTCCCAAGGCACATGCAAGGCCTCTCATAATGAAATACTCTTCATTCTTGCATACTGGTCTGTAAAACATGAACTAAGGGGAATATGGCATTTGCAGGGAGTACCCTCACTGCCAGTTTTCTTCCTC
This sequence comes from Psilopsiagon aurifrons, assembly GCA_025447955.1. Classification (NCBI taxonomy): domain Eukaryota; kingdom Metazoa; phylum Chordata; class Aves; order Psittaciformes; family Psittacidae; genus Psilopsiagon; species Psilopsiagon aurifrons. The sequence goes on along the minus strand of JAOEHY010004102.1, from coordinate 10,078 downwards.
CATTTCGCCTCCTTGCAGGGCTGCACCAGCTCTGCTGCCTTTTGTGATGAGAAAAACAGAGCTATTTAATTTCTTACCGTGATGTTACTTTCTCTGCTTCTCTGAAAGCTTATATGCTTCTAAGTAGGCTCTCCAAGGACAGTGTTTTAAAAGATATCTAATTGAATGCTATAGAAAAAAAACGGGGGGAGGGGGGGAACTTGCAATTTTTTTTTCTGTCTGGAATTAAAATAGAGACATTAATTCCAGTGTTCAATGGCTTTACTGTGATGCTGCTCACACCCTTTCCACTTTCCATATTCAATTTTTGTGACTTGTTTAGCACTTACTGCCAGAGCTGCTCACTGAAACAGCACGTTATAAGTGAACAGGCGCCTAGATGACATGGATGATTTATAAATACTTCACACAGTCAGAACATATTTATGCAGGATAGCCATTTATTTGGATATTTCCAGAGACTGAGCCACTAACAGTTACATTAGAGAGACAGAAAAGACTGAACTGTAGCTCAAGAAGGGCTGCTGTGGGCAGTTACCCTAACAAATCTACTGTTGCTAGATAAAAATAGGTAAGTTTAAGCTTCAGGCTTTGTCTGCTTCAAAGATACCTTAGAGAAATGAAAAATCAGGACTTGCTTCTAAAGTTGATCTCAAACTCCACTGATGTCAACAGCACAGGTGTGAGGCTTGGAAAGAATTGAAGCATGAGAGAAATATTCTTGTTCTTTGCTTTATGAAGCAAGTGTTTGATTTAAAGTTTGTGAATGTACTTTAGAAATCTCTGCCTTAAATCTCTTATTTGAGGCAATAAGGTATTTTAGGCTCTTATGTCATAGAGCTAAGCCTAAAAGAGAAACAGATGTAGAAAAATGGCAAGCCTCAATCTCCTTTAAGATGTTGGTGAATGGGCTCAGGTCCCTTGGCCAGCCAGTGGCCCCTGAACACTGGGATCCACCTGTGTTAATCTGACAGCAGGATCACTTTTCCTGGGAAACTACAAGAAAAAAGATGTTCAGATAATGTTTTCAGTGATGCTGAGAATCTGCTCCCCTAACCAATTTATCTGGAGCAAGAGTGCCTAGGATAGCAGGTCATGCCATTGTTGAGGTAGGTGCATTAGGTTGAGTTTGGAAGTAATAACCTTTGTAGTTAAGCTGTAAGTGTAATTATATAAGAGATTTATAGGGGAGAAATTTGTCTTGATTTATTTTACTTTGTTCAGATGTGTATTCCTGGACATGTGTGCCAGGAAAAAGCTTTCCCTCTGTAAATCCTGGGCTATTTCCACATTGCGAAGAGCAGAGCTCCTTAGTGCCGCAACATCTGGAAGATGGTGAGCTGTACTTCTCACTGCAATGGGCAAAATCAATATAATCTCAATTATAAAATTACCCCTTTCCCAATTCATGCCATTTCCAGTCCCTCGCTGCAGTAGGGCTTCATCAGGATGCAGGACAGGTTTACACAGCACTTTCCCCTCCTGCTCTATCATTCCTGAAGCTGCCACAGATCTTTCCAGCAGTTTTGCTGGTTTTATTTGTATATTTACCTTCCATTATCCTCATTGTTCTCCATACTTTGAGGTCAGTAGATGACTGACAGATCTGCCCAATTTATTCCTGCATATGACAAAAGAGACCTGGGTCAACCAATGAGCCATGAACTTCTATTTCTATTTTGCTGCAGTTGTATGACAGTGATCTGAGCACTGCCAGTCATCCACCATATTGATGAGATTAGCTGGTAATTAAAAACCCAGCCAAGCCAGGCAAGGAAGATGACTCAATTAGCAGAATGTCACTGAATCTAATTTGCTTTGCTTATCATAGATTTATTCTCTAATGAATTGGAAAAGAAGAGCAGGACACCTTCAGAGGGAGATTAAGGGGCTTAAAGGCTTAAATACTTTCTAACCCCGTTATGCTCATGGTTTGCTTTGCAGGGAGTGTGCCGATACTGCTAATCGCACAGAATGGCTGGCTCCCAATCAATGTACCATAAGAAAGAATATCAACAGAAGTCACGGTGTTGGCTGTTTCATATGACAGGCACCAGTTAGGTCAGACCTTCCTTTGTTTGTAAACCTTTGTATGCTTTTAAGCTGAGAGTAAGCAGGGACTTCAGATGCCATGTCATTGGAACTGTGCTCAGGGAGTATTCAATCTCGATGATCGTGGAACTGACACTGAATGTGATGTTTGGCCAATGAAACTATGAGGGATTTCCTGGAAACAAAAGCATGCTAGAAATAGACATTTTCCACTTTAATGAGTACTTTAAGGTGCTTTAAGGCACTTCTCAGTGTTTTTCACATTTCAAATGTGGTGTTCGGATGAGTAAGAATTAGAATAACATTTTTTACTGGAGCCTTTTGGAAATACTTTAAGAGACTATTGGACAGATGTACAGCTGAATTTTTATGTAAAGTAGAGACTATAAACCATTATCTCTTCTGTTCTCTTCATAGTAGATAACATAGCATATTATGGTTGATTTAAGTGAGGATACTACTGGGCCCTGAGCTTTTAATCTGATCTGCATGACAGACCCCGCATGGATTCATGGGTCTTACTGAACTTACAGGGACTGTGCAGGGATCTCTATTTGCCAGTCACGCAATGGGATCAGGACTATAGGCTGTGAGTTTGTTACTCTTATTGGTGCTTACTGGAGCTTGTGCAACACTGATCAATACCTGACCTTTTTTAGCTGATCTTGGCAAAGAGATACCAATTGGAGCAAACCATCTCATTCTGATAACTTTGGTCAAGTAATAATGAAAGTTTCATATTTTCTGTTGGGTTTTAAAACTTCTGGAGCTGTTAGAGAATATCTTTGCAGTGACTTAATCCATGCTGGCATCTCTAACAGTCCAGTAAACTGGTTTGGAGTGAGGTATATGCTTTTCTGCACGTGTGCATGTGTGTGTTGATTGCAGGAGGGAGGGAAGAGTTGATAATAAGAATGGATTGGTTGGGTAGCTGCCTCTATTTCTGTCCTGAATCCATTACCAAGGTATGAGAAGTGCTGGTTCAGTGAAGCTGTAACTGTCCCTAAAATTCACTACCTTCATTAAACTTATGACACAGCTTCTGCACAGAGCATATTTAGATGTAGATTACTGTGCAGAGATGGACACAAATATTTTGCAGTTTTAAATCTTACACTTTAAATATTTTTGAATCTTACACTTTAAATATTTTTGCTATTTTCAATCCCTTTTTCCTTATTTCTTGCCCCAGTAGCATTCTGTGTCACTGAAAGCAATTTCTTCAGCAATGTGCAGTAACTAGAGGGTTTCTTTTCTACCCCATCTCAGTTGGAACAAGCTGTTTTGCAGAGATTTGACCATTACCAAACATACCTCTATAAACTAGCCTGGAGAGAGCAAAACTCACTAAGGTATTCTCATTAAGCTAATAATGACAAGGAAGTCTAAATCCTCTCCACTGAGTCACTGGAGTTACAGTGCCAGGAGATACTGTGTCATATTCAGATGATGTTAGTGGCTCTTGTACAGCATTTTGTATGTGTGCAGTCACTGAAATCATGACATTGAGAATTGTATATTGTTCACTCAGTTTTATAAGTTTATGACTAGCTGTAGCATTGATATTAATAATTATTAATTCCATTCTAACTCCACTGTTAATATGGTGGTTATCCTTGTTATTACTTGCTTTGTTATATGGAGAGCAGTGTTCACATACACTGTTCACTTAAGCCACAAAGACCAGCTCAAACACCCTATGGCTTCAGAGCTAGATCTCCTCTGCTCACAGCAGATAGATGTTACTCCCTAAGCCTTTCTAGTGACTTTCTTGATGGAAAATCTTGCAAACTTCCACAGGGGCATCCCAATCTGGCTCCAAGAAGAATAAGATTTAATATTCATTCATTTTGGTTTTGGATGTACCGGCTGCAGAGACTGGTCTTTTCCTGGTTTCTACCAATGAGCAACTTCTTTCAGGTTTGGAGAAGAGACTGCAAACTACAGGTAACTTCAGCATGGCTCTGTTGTTGCGGTATTGGAACTGAAAGTAGAAGTGTCAACTCAAAGAGGTATGAGTGAACAGAACTGGTGAAGAAAGCTGGGGAGAGTTCCCGAGGATCCAAGGATAAGAGGCTTAATTTGAGTGCTGTGAAACAGAGGTAATGAGAGAAGTTGAAGTATGTCACCAGCAAAGCCTATGCTGGAAAAGACAAGGCTGGACAGGAAATGTGGGGAAGCCTGCAGGCACGGGTGCTGAATGATGGCTGTGTTGTAGGTGATGAACAGAGTGCTGTATCATTGCACGGGAGGAAGAGATACTTTACAGAAAGGTGTAAATGACTGAAAATGTATCATAGAATCATGCCAGTTAAGAACAAAAAGACGTGAGTCAAAGACAGTGGTATTAGAGGAACTGGTGCTTTTACATACTATCAGTCTCTGGGATAGGACAGATCAAAGAGAAGTGGATCCCAGAATTAAGGCTATTGAATGAAGGGTTTCCCCTGAGGCACTCTGCTTTCAAGAGTCAGTGCAATAATGCTATCAGGTATGTAAGGTATCACTGTTACACTCACAAGCTGCACCATGTGAAAAAGGACTGTTCATAGAGTTCCTAAGCCAAGTTACATAGCATCCCTCTTCCCCATGGGATCTCAAACTACTTTATAAACCAGACATATCAAGAAAAGATCTCTGTCAAGCAAATATTTATTTAAAGTGCTGTCACTGGAAAATGCAATGGATAAAAGGAACTTAAGCCTCTGAGGGTCATATGTGAACCAGTGGCAATCCCCTGCTCTAGTGTTTTGGGGTATCTTTTTTAGATTGTCATCATCCATGCACGGCTCTCCGTTAACTCATTCAGGGGCTCCATCCGTGGTCCCTCCCCTCTGCAGCAGGGCTGCCATGGTACATTTAGCTAGAGAGAATTTGGAGACAGGCAGAGGCTGTGTGGGTAATAAAGCACGGGAGGGCCATTTATTGCTTTTGTGGGAACTGAAGATGAGCACAGTAAGGAATGGTTTCATTCACACATAACAAGCTGGACACCGTCAAGTGTCACTTTCAATTCTCCACTAGTCCATTAGGAAGAAGAGCTCAGAGCTCTGTGTGATGTGGCCACGTGCATTGCTGTTCCCTGCTCCCAGCCAGCTGTCTGATGGTAATTGGGGTCCACAACTTTGTATGGGAGTTGTTAATTACCATCACCACTCATCCTGTGCATGCCAGCGGGTGGTGATGGTGGCATGGGAGGATGAAGGATCCAAGAGCCAGGACTGGATGCACTGATGAGGAGGAATATCTGTGTCTGCTGCTTGGAGTCACACTCCGGCAAAGCACAGCTGTAAAGCGCAGAGCGAGGGGACTGAGAGTGGAGCACATGGTTCATTGTGAGAGGAAGCCCCTGGGAAGAGAAGAAAGTTTCTGCTGTCTACAAGAACAGGAGTAAAAAAGCTGGAATTTTGTTTCTGTGAAGCTGAGGACCTGCTTGACTGATGCTGATTATAATCAAGGCTGCTCAGTTTTCCGTAGGCTCACCTACTAGGAAGCAGCTGTCACTATCCAGCTGCCCTGCTCAGCAGCATGGCTGTCTGCAGATTGCATCTTAACCTGGTGTTTCCTGCTCTCAAAAGTATTCTGCAGCATCTGGTTGCCCAGACACAGTTCTGATCCTTGCATGTTTACATCAGCATATTTTACTGTTGTGCACTGTAGGGGGAGGCACCTGGTGCTTCTGGTCTGCCTTAGGGTCACCCACAGCCTGGCTCTGAAAGGGTGTCAGGGCGCCGAAAGTGCTCTGGATGAAGAGGAGGAATGAGACATTTTCTCAGCACAAGGATGTGCTGTGCCAAAACCAACAGATTAAGTATCAAGGCACCAAGAAATTTTAACATGACCCGATAAAAACACTGCTGCCGGAGCAACCAGGACGCAGCCTTTGCTGCGGCCAAGGAAACCGTCCTTGCAGCACTGGGGAAAATCGGAGCCCTGGAGCAGCCCTGGAGCTGTGGAGAGTGAGCACAAATAGGAAACAGAAGGCAAAAAAAGTAAGGAAAGGGAGCTAGGACTCCCGAAGGCCCTTGTCCTAGATCCCTGGCTGCTCCTGTGTGCTGGGACTCAAACTGCTGGAGCCCAGGCTGCTGGAGGCAGCCTGCCCTCCCTGCCATGGCAAACTGCGGCTCAGCGGGGCAAACCTAGCACAGACCCAGTCTTATGAGAAAGACATTTCCCTCAAACACTTAAAAACCCCCAAAGCCCCCAATCCTAAGGCACCCTTCCCAAGTTGTTTTATCAGCCACAGAGTTAATATGGGTCTTGAGTGGAATAAGATTATGAATCCTTTAAGAATGGTCTCTGTCTGTGTTAGCCAAATAATGTTTCTGTCTTTGACCCAGCCTCTCAAGGCCTTCTACAGATGAATACCAATGACCTAGGCCTTCATTATCCCATCATTACACAAATCCTGCTGTTAATTTATGTGTAGGAAAGAACTTGCAGCTACATAAGGCTCCATCAGCTGCATAATTACTGCATATATTATAAAACAGCAGCAAATGCTGCCTATGAATACAAACCATCTTTGTTCATTAGAAACCTTCAAAAATTAATTAACCAGGGTGTGATTCTGCTGTTTACAGCCATAGGTATTGTCCCAGTATGGCTCAAGGTTCAGCTATCTTGGTCTTCTTGATGGCTTTCATGGAGGTATCAGGGAAAATAAGATCAGCATCTGGTCTAAAACAAAGGAGGCAAAATTGAGTGCTGGAATCCCCAGCCAGACCACCCCTCTCTGAGAGCAGACATGATCCCTGCTGGTATCTGCAGAAGAACTTCCGCTCATGTTTTGGCTCCTGTCTAAACCCATCCATTTACAAACCAAAGCAAAGCTGTCTCAAGGGGAAGGCTGCAACCTGCATTTAACCTGTGCTCATAGTTCCTTGCAGACAATTCTACAGAGATTCAATTGGTCACATCTGCTCTGCAGAGGTATCCATCACTGAGCAGTGTCTGTTGCATTGAACTGGCTCTCTGAATGCCTGGTAGCTGGTCCCTCTCTGCAGGTATGTGAAAAGGCCATGTCCAACCTGCTATGAGGCTCAGTGCCATTTTCCTTCCTATCTTTGTCACTGTTCGAGCTCTTGGGATGGAGGTCCAGATTAAGCCTTTAAAAAAAAATTAATTCACCCTATAATTTACCTAGAAAAATGAAAGGATTTTGGAATTTTCCATAGTGACATTTGTATTCTAAGACTAATTTGCTAGCACAGTGCTTATAACTTCCCAGGTTTCTGTTTGCTTACGGAGGAGAAAAATGTGCTCTGGTAGACTGACTGTGGTGATTAGTTAAATTACTCATACATCCATTATTAATGAAAAACCTTCTATTCTGCTTTGAGCCTGTTTGTTTAGTGCCACCTGATAATAACTTTCTGCTTGAATGACAACCACTAATTTTGTTTATGGCTCTTGAATGTCAATCATGTATATATTTTTGAAACTCAATTCAGGCCTGTAGGTATGGGTATATATGGATGCAGTTTTTTCATGGCAGCTTATCCAAGAAGTGGAATTGGCTTTACCCAGTGTATGATATGAGTGGTACCAATGATTTGGTACCTGTATCAATGAAAACTACATAGAAAATATATATAAAAAGGAAACTTTTTATATTCCCACTCTGCTGGTAGGAACTGTTAGCCAGGAGTAACTGGGGCAGCAGGAGTGAGGTCTTGCTTTGACTCTTATTCCTAGTTTCAGATGATCACTGGGGCTCTGCTTAGCAGTCAGACACCTTTATGCTGGTAACACTGGATCATACCTTTAACACTGAATTTCTAAGAAAACATGGCAATAGAAAACCTTCTTTGAGTTAATTCATGCATGAAAGGGAGTAAAAGATGTATTTCCCAGGAAAGAGTTAGCTTATTCTTTTCAAAACAACTGAGTTATTTTGAATTTGTTACTACTATTTTAAGCAAATCACATGTTTTGAACAATTAAAAAAGAATATCCTACTTTAAAACTGAAAATACTGCTTTTTTTTGACATTTTGTTTGTGGATACATGTAAATAATATCTGCTTATTCATACTTGAACTGCAGGTACATTCCTATGCCTGTTTTTCCCCTGGGGAAGGCCGCTTTTTCTTTTGTGCTAGTGGATGTTGTGGAAGCTGTGGCTTAGAATAATTTATTGTTGAAGCGTCCTCAAAGGCAGTCATGTCCATTAGGTAGGAGCATTTTTCATTTGAACATTTTTTCCATTAAATTTTAAAACATAACAGAAAACACCACCAAAAACTCCAATGTGTCCTCATGAGAATAAGAGATGCATGAAAACTGATCAAATTTTATTTGATCAAGAAGATAAAACACTGATAAAACTTACAGATTACTGATCTGAAATGCATTTACCTTTCTTGATGATCCTGATTTTTCAGGGAGTGCATTTTATAAAGATGCAGGTTGCCAGTTTGTGTCTGTATAGTTATTTTTGTTTCTATCTCAGATGCTCTTTTTGGCTGACAGACTTCAATTCAGATATCTGATGTCTCCAAGAATTGCCTTCTCATTTAATTACTTTCTTTTTGCCCACTGGAAGTTCCTATTAATAGTTAGCTAAAACTGTATGATGCTAGCATGCCTTTCTCAGGGGCAAGTTTTACAGAAGTTGTCAGTTTAATAATACAGAAATAGATTACATTTAATGTAAATAAGACTTTCACTAACAGTGTCTCTAAGTGGTTCATTTTGTCTTACAAATGTAAAGGTCTTGAATTGCTTTGGCTTGCCACAGTGAAATATTTCTAACACCTGATATAATGAGGGCTTTTTGTTGTGTCTTAGACTTCAGTGGCATAAATACGCTGCTTCATTAGCAATTCCCTGTGAATGCTTCTGGTAAAGAGTGATTACTTTTCTTTACAAGTGTTGCCACTTCTGTGGATTAATTTGGGTTGCTGTGTGAAAGACACAGGGGGCATAGGGTGGGAAGAATTTAATATCAAATTTTTGACTTGTTCTCTGTAATCTCACCAAAGCATTTTGCTAGCTCTGATGTATTCAGCATTTTAAAGGGAATGTCAACGCAGTAAATGTTATACTGACAATAAAACTTGTTGGTGAGCTCACAGAGAAATTCCTAGATCTTGGAAGCAATTAATGTTTGAAATACACAGTAATCTGTTTATTGCAACATTTTACACATCTACAAAATTAGGTTACTAGTCAGTAGCCAGCTGTAAACTGCAGTGCTGCAAGAAAAACCTGAAGTAGTAAATACTGTATATTACAGTGTATTAACTTCTAATAGTCTAATTTTCAAAGGAGTATTAAAGAGAAAATGCTTACTATTTCCACCTTATTCTTGAAATACAAATAGTGGAGTCACACAGCTTTTTAAATGGATCTCTGGCATATGGTAATTACACTGATTCTAATGACGGTTAAACTCCAGCTCCAGCTAAATGCTAATAAGTGATGGGTAGCAAGTGTAATTAAATCCACGAAAGATGTTAGATACCATTGTTGAGGCTTCCTCACCGTTGCAGCAAAGCTCTCAGTTGCCACCTAACCGAGTAAGCACCTCAGGTCCCTCAGGACTGTATCCATCCAGAGGACTACCTAGTGGTGCTTAGAGGGGCTTGCCAGGGCTGTGTCCTGTAACTTGAAACATCACCACAGCATGTTGTGTAGCCAGTGTCATTGTGACAGCAAATCAGTGATCTGGCAAGCTGAGCATTTCCCATTGAGAGGCAGTCAGTGGAAAACTTGAAGTAGGAGCTGACCTGAAGGACCATTGGGCTCTGGCTGCTCTGGCTGCGCTATGGTTACCTGCCTGCACATAAACACCCCTTTGGCTTTATCCCATTTAATTTTATATCCCTTTTATGTTGTAAGCATTCCTTTCTCCATATATCTCAATTTTCAAGATGCTCTGAGCCCTTCATAGAATCGTAGAATAGTTAGGGTTGGAAAGGACCTTAAGATCATCCAGTTCCAACTCCCAGCATCCCTACAGGCCCCCTTCAGATACTGGAAGGCTGCTATGAGGTCTCCACACAGCCTTCTCTTCTCCAGGC
>JAOEHY010004101.1:0-10894 GCA_025447955.1 Psilopsiagon aurifrons | reverse complement strand
CCCACCTCACAAGCGTGTCAAGGTCCCTCTGGATGGCATTCCTTCCCTCCAGTGTATCAACCGAACCACCCAGCTTGATGTGCAGTAACACCAATGTCCCCCTTCTCTCGGGGCAGGCGAGGACACTGCAACATGGGGTTATGAAATAAGAGTGGAGGAGTGGGAACTGAGCTTACAAGCCTGGGAATTGCTTCCTGCTCAAGCCAGGCTGCCCTGCCAGCCAAACTCCAGTTTTTGCGTCTTCATGGCTCCTTTCACCCTGCCAGTTAATATAGATGTGTCCTAGTGTGGGGATTTTTGCTCAGAGCAGGACAGCTGGACTTGAATGGAGGGAGTGGTGTGTCTGCTGTGTTGCCCCTTTCTTTGCCGTGCTGCTGCTCCCAGGATGTGCTCTTTGCAAAAGCATGTCTTATTTTTATCACCCTTTCACTCCCATTTTTCCTTTTCATGATTTGGTTACAAAAAAAACCTCCAAGTCAGCTCCTATTTTTTGCCTAAAGTTTCTGCTTTTTCATCAGAGCTCTAGCAGTAGGGCAGAGCTTTGCTGAAACCTTCAGCATCCCAAAAAGCCTCGAGAAGCAATTAAACCTCTGCACTCCCTTAGTGAGGAGCAGGCCTTGGCCACATCACTGCCTGCCTCCTCCCTCATTGCCCTGGTTCCCACACTCCCCAACACCTCAGCATCCTTCAGGGTTCCAAGTCTGAGTTTGCCCCTAACTCCCAGCTTTGGGGCTCTCCGACAGCTGTGATGTATCAGTGGCAGGCTCCCTTTGTGTCCTTGCTCTTGCACAACAATAGATACTCCTGTCTGTTTATACAAGTTTGAATTTGTCCCTATAAATATGGTGCTGAAGAAACAGTAGGCTATAGATTGCATACTGACAGCTGAAAGATTAAGAGAATCCATTAACTAAACCAACTGCCTGGAAATCTTATGCTGAACATATACCTGAAAGCTATTATTGCTGTTCTGTCATATGGGTTTATCTCTTTATTTAGGATCCTTTTTGTTCAGTTGAGGGCTTGGTGTTTTGTTGGGTGGTTGGCTGTTTTTTTCTCTATAATAATGTAAACTTGTTCTGGAGTAACAGAGGAGCCCTTGATTAAGTATCTAAGTATTTTCTGCTGAAGAATTTATGAACTCTGAGCCAACACTGTCCTTGCCAGATCCCGTGGAGCGTAAGGGGAGGGGGCACTTGCCTGTCTCTGGGTTTGTGCTGTGAATGGCCTTGGATCAGGTTTCCTTGCGATGAACTGTTTGCATTGCTCTCATGGGCGACTCTGTCTCACTTAAATATCTGGCTGCACTTAATCTTTTTTCACCTGAGTTCTCTCCATCACTCCCGTGATCCCTGCCCTTACCTCTGAGCCAGCTCCCTTTTTTACAACAGCAGCCCACCCTCAAGGTTACAAGAGCAGGCAGTCACTTGGCTCTCCAGAGCCATGCTGGGGCCTGGCTCTGATACTGTTCAAGTTTTTTTTTCCTATTCTGGTCTGTTCATTTTTCTACACAATACTCGTCACCATAGTATCTGTTCAAGCTCCTTGCTCTCCACCAAGCGTCACACTGGCTCCTCTCTGGTTGTCCTCCCCTCCACTCCCCACATCTGCAGGGGGCTTGAAGGGCAGCAGGGTGTCTTTATGCACCTTGCTGTGTGCTGGCGCGAAAGAAGGTAAAAGCAGAGACATGCGGCTCTTATAGCTTAAAATCTTTGAGTCTGAAGAGGACTGCTCTCTTGTTACCAGACATGCTCACAGTCTCTCCTGGCAGCAGGTCCAGCACAATAGGTCCAACTGGAGGAGGCTGCAAAAATCACTGACCTGCTTTTGGAAGCTGTTTCCTTGGGAAAACACCCACGGGTCCAACCCTCACTCATCCTTTTTCATCATCCCTGCTTTCCTGCTTCTCCCTCAGCTGAGCTTTTCCAGTGGCTCTTCAGTGGACCTTGATTTGCGTTTGCAGTTATTCAAGTGGTCTATGCACCTGTATGCTCAAGCTGTGCTATGCTAGGTTTGAGCATATGATTCCTTCCCCTGTCATTACGGATGGTTTTCTCCTTTGAAATCCCAGAGTGGGGCAGTGCAGGAAAGAAAGGTGAATGTCATGGCTAGTGAAAATGCACCCATGTGAAATGTGGAAATATGAAACATTTCTACAACTAAGACTTCCCAGCAGCAGTTTTCTGCAGCACTCAGCTCTGCATGGGGTGGGAGGTGAATGTCCCCTCTGCCAGAGCCCCCTTTCTCTGGTGATGTGTGAGCGATTAATGCTGTCCCAGGCGAAGAATAAAGTTTCAGTCACTGCTATTGTCAGGGGAACAGGAGCGGTTCCTGTCCGGCTGTACAGATAGTAACCACGGCATCTGCTGCTCCGCAAATACAGCCCGGCTAGTGATGGTTGGATGAACAGGACGGGGAGTAAATCACATTGAATCCCATCTCTGCGCAGAGGATGTTACTGTGTTATTGAGACGTGAGGAATTTGGAAAGAGGTTTTTAAAAGTTAGCGCAGCTGCTTTGTTGCAAACTCACCCGAGCCAGGGTATTTTCATTTCTCTCTTCCTCTAATAAATACCCTCAGGATTTTCCCACCTTCTGAACTGATCACTTCATTTGTAATATGTCAGTGGAACAAAACTAGCTGCTTGTGAGCAACAGAAGAGCCAAGGCAAAAAAGAAAGATCTTGAGGTCTATGGAAATGACAATTTTTATCTGAATTAAGCAACACAAGCAGAGCCTGGGTGGACATTCATGGATGCAACATTGCTGGGTTCTGCTTGGAAGTTGCCTATGGGGCTTTTAGCAAAGGAAGGGTGTGTTTGAAGGCACAGGTGCTGTTTGAAGTTTGTTGGTGAGCTCCAGGAGCAGCTCAGCCTACAGTTGGGCTCTCCAGCATGGTGAAGAAACTGTGGTGGTCCCTCAAGACCAGCCAGTGGCTGCCCTGAGCCATGTCCCTCCCTGGCTGGCATTTGCCACCAGAGAGAAGAAAGGAAGGACTGCAGATGGAGAGGTGAGCACGGCACTGTTGGAGGACTTACTGAGCCCATGTAAATCAGCTGGTGGTTGTGCTGGAGAAGGCTCTGTCTGGTTCCAGCTCATTTGGGATGTCTTGGGGGGAGATGGCAGAGGTCGGGAGACCCGGTGTTGCCAGGCAACACTCCCCTTATATTAGAAAGATAAAGCCTGTAATAATGGAAAGAATGGATACTTTCTGTGCCTGTTGTTTATTTCTTTCTTCCTCCATGTCTCTGCTTGCTTGGATCCCAGCTGCGGCATCAGGGAGCAAAATGACCTTTCAATGCCCCAAAGGACAAGTGTTTTTATCCTTGCTGATGAAAACGGTGTGATTCGGTGTGATGCAGGGCCTTTTGGATATGATGGGTCAAGGGCTGTGTCACAGTGGGTACATCCCTGGGCAGGAGGAGGAGGGCTGGCAGATACCTGCATGTCTATTTTCTTGGAGGAACAAGAATTGTGGAAAAGGCAAATTCCTTACCTCTGGACACATCCCACTCATGTACCACTTGCCTTTTGCAAACATGTGTGTGTTTGCTCTTTACCTATCTCAAAGAAAGCGTGTTTCAGTCTGTCTACCAAAGCGGCTGCTGAAGCTGGTGTTTGGCTGAGGTTCCTTCAGCAGCCAACCCACAGCACCAGGTGACTGCTCCGATCAGTTGTGACTCCATCTAACACACAGCTTGAATACTGAGCGCCCTCAGCTAGCTGTTTGCAATCAAGCCAGAAAAACATAAAAAGAAAAGCCTCCCTCCCAAAGACATTTAAATACTTCCAAACAACAAGAAAAACTGGAGGAAATTGCAATGATTAAAGCGAACAGATTCGTAGGCTTAATTTGTCACATATATCATTTGCTCCAACTCATTCAGCAGGCTCTGCTATTTTCCATTAGTGCACTTCAGGGTTGCAACTGGGATGAGAAGGAGAAGTGACAAAGTACAATGAAACTCCAGCTTGCTGAGCGTTTGCTGAGTGTGCAGTCTGCCATAGCTAACTCCTTTGGATACGCTAGCAGCTATGCACCCCGACCTCAAGCTTACAGCCCTGCTTAGCTCTCAGGGCTGTGTTCTGCCCTTGCTGGGAGGAGATGGTGAGGAAACCCCTGAAGGCTGGTGGCTTCTCTTGTCCCACCACCACTATTCGTCTCCCCAGCCCATCCAGCAGAGGAACCAGCACAGCACTGGTGGGCTGCAGTCGTCGGATGCCTGTGGTGCCACTTAGCCTATAGCCCAGGCACTTCGTCGTTTCTGCATGCAATTAGCTTACAACAGCATGGTAAATATTTCATACCATATAGCAAAGGTTGTTTAATTTTTTATTATTTTAAAGCTGCTCATGAATGTTTTACAGAGATTATCTCCTCTGTTGGAGCTTGGAATGGGAAAGTGAAAGGAAAGTTTCCTGCAGTTTCAGGTTTGGGGATTGTACTCCAGTCACCCGGCACCCATGGTAGCTGTTAATTTAGCCTGCTAATGAGAACAACTGAAGTAGGATGTTGAGCAAAGCGTATTTACTAAATATGTTGTTGACTGAATATGTCCCTACAATCTCATTTATTACAAAAGTAATTAAATTGTCCTTTATTCCATGGACTCAGCTACACTGACTCAAAAGATGTGACCCCCCAGCGTGCATGTCATGGCACGTTCTGCTTTTGGGTACTCATTTGAAGTTTCACCATTGCTGGGATCTGGGAAAAAAAAAAAACCAACCAAGCCAAAACAAAAAAAACCAGACCATAGCAAAAAGCTTTTGAGTAAGGAGCCATTGCTTCTGCTTGTTGTGGGATGGTCTTTATGGAATTTCATTCATGGCAACTGCTCCTGGCTAAGTCCGGGAGTGACTCCTCAGAGCACCTGTTCTACCATTGACATTGAGAGACGATGGGTCTCTCTTTCTGACATCTAAAGTTAAACAGTTATTGTAAAGTGAAGTGAGATGGGTTTCTTTCCTGCTTTCATGACACAAACCATCAAATTTCATTTCACGTGAAATGAACGCCCAGATAAGAATAGAGCCAAAAAGAAAGTGGCTTCTTTTATGCTTGTCCTGGTACAGAGCCTCCAAAAAAGTCATTTGGGGACCAGCTAATTCCATACCTTTTCCCCTCAGATATTGCATTAGTGATCTTCTTGCAAATATTTCTGGAATGACCACCTCACTTCTTCTCTAGTTCTCTTTCTATGGGAAAAGAAAGCAAAGAGCATCTTTGTGACATTTGCCACCCTGGCTTTTAATTGTGCATGCCTTGGGATTCCCCTTTGACTCAGATACTTGCCTGCCTGCCTGCAGAGCAAACTGAGGGCAAAGTTGGTTGTATGAACCCAAATTAAGTCTTCAAGAAAGGACTTGGGACTTAAATCACAGACGGTAACTCAACCATGCAGGATATACTCACACAGCAGTGTCACTTAGATGTCTGCTCCCACTCTCTCCCTCCTGCCCACATCCTTCGGCAGTTTAATAGAAATAGATTTCCCAAAGCCTTAATCATCTCTGATCTGGAGTAGCTCCTTCTGCTTGTGTTTTGCTGAACTGTTATTTGCTGCACAGCCAGGCTTGAATGCACAGCGTCATGGCAGGTAGCTGGTTTTTTAGAAGACTTTCCTGGAGAAAAGAACAACCTCCTTTCCACTCTTCCTTCTCCATCACTCACCACATCTCTGCAAAGAGGAAGGATGCTGAGGGTTTCCTTCAAAACCCCTGGTCCTGTGGCTCCTTCTCCTTGCCCCACACAGCCAGACTGAAAAGGCATCTCATTTGAGTTGTCTCAACTGCACACATTTGAAAACCCGTTTCCTCTACAAAAAGTGAGGAATGTACACAACAAAGAGCGCAAAAAGGAAGGAATGTGTGTAATTAAAGTTTATTATAATAAATTTCATAAATAATCTGAAATCAGTTTGAGTAATATCAGGAACTTTTCAGTTGGGATTGAAAGTACAACCTGCCATTTTGTATAACCCATGTAAGGGACCCAGGGTATGACGTCCATTTTCATTGTCGCCTAGGAATGGGGGATTTAGAGTGACCTCTTCTACAACTGCTTGAAGGGGACACCACGCACGATCCCAGAGAGGCCTGTCTGGTTGAAGATCCAAACACTGTTTTTTTTTTAGTTCTAACGGTTCTTCTTCTAGAAGGTGTTTTGTTTCCTCCCCCTTTCTGAGCCTCTCTTCTAGGTCTAGAAGGACCTGTTCCCTTGCAGGTGCCACTCTCATGCTCCCAATAATAAAAGACAATTATTAGGACTGCCCAGTTGGGAGAGTGCCTGGGATCTGCTTATCAGAGGCAGATCTTGTTTCTTGTTCACAGTCACTTGTTTCAGGCCTGCCCAAGAGGATTCCCTGTATTTCAGCTCACGCAGTGATGATCCTCATGTCTGCTGCAAGTGCACAGGGCAACGTCTGTCCCACAGGCAGTGTGCTGTGCTGTGGCAGTCTTCGGCCAAGCTTGGTGGTGGTTTTCCCATCAAAGTTCAGTCGTCTGGACACCCAGCAGTAACCAAGTTACTGATTTTAGTTAGGCTGCTGTACAGACCAGCAATTCAGATCTCCTGTTACCATGTGCTTGGTGCAAGCCATGGTTTTAGCACAGAACTGTGAGCAAAATCCTCATAGAATGTTATCAAGTAAATGCTGCAGCTGTGATGAACTTTTATGACCTTCCCCTGGGCCCTTAGAAGCAGCATTTGGTGGTCCTGTAACAGAAGGACTTTGGAGAGAGTTTCATGTTGGCTTCTCCCTGCACGCTTCAATCTCACATGTGATGAAGGTAACAGCCAGAGGGATCACCTTCCCCTCCTCCACCCCAGCTTCATCCCCTCAGCATCTTCCTCTAAAATATGGCATCCCCCGAGTCACCTCAGCATTGGAGAAGAGATTCTTTGAAATGCTCACCATCTGTCACCCCTGCCATACCCAAATACCACGCTCCTGCTCTCTGCAGGGACCACACTGTCTGTGTGCCTCCATTTCACGGGCTGGCAACTTCACACTCAGTCTTTCACGTTTGCAGAACTGCCATTTATGTTGCATTCGGAGAAGCTATGGTATAAGTTGCATTTAGTCTTAGATTTCCCCTCTTTTCCCTGGGCATGAGCAGGTAATGAGCCTTGATGCTCTTGGAGCTGCTGCTGTGCTCAACAGGGAGACTGCTGTTTTTCTGGAGATAATCTGGGGGTTTGCTGTGCCAGACCGGGATGCAGCGATAAGGCAAGGAGGAATGGCTTTAAACTGACAGAGGGGAGATTTAGATTAGACGTTAGAAATTCTTCCCAATGAGGATGCTGAGGCACTGACAAAGGGTGCCCAGAAAAGCTGTGGCTGTCCCATCCCTGGCAGTGTCCAAGGCCAGGTTGGATGAGGCTTGGAGCAACCTGCTCTAGTGGAGCAACCTGCCCATGGAATGGGGTTGGAACCATGTGATCACTAAGGCCCCTTCCAACCAAAACCATTCTATGATTCTATGATTTCAGGGACAGCCAGGTCCACACCTGGGGTGGCACAAGCACCAGGGGCCCAAGAATGGACAAGGTAAGGAGCACCAGCCTGTCTTAGCAGCCCTTCATCTCATGCTACTGACAGACAGATAGAGCTGAGTCAGGTGGAGACAGCAGAGACATCAGTGTTAAGGGGTGACTGTGATCAGAAATTCATAAATAATGAAGTTGCCGTGTTCCACCTGATTTTCTATCTATCTGCAACTTGCATTGTGTGTGGCTTTCATGAATACATTAATTAGAGGCTATGAGTCTCTGAACAATGGTAACAAATCATCACTATACATTTGTCCATACTTCCTTTAAACATTCAGTATTTGAAAATCTGATTAGGATTGGTTAATTCCAATCAGACAGCCAAGGAACACAGTATACCTCTCCTTCCTCGCTGGCTGAGTAATGCAGGCACATGGGCTTGAATTCAAATTCAGCCTTCCACAGCCATTTCCTGGAAACTCAGAAGAATTGTGGGTAGGGGTGAGTGAATCTGGGGTCACCAGATCATCTCCTTTGAGGGCAGGGGCATTTCATCCAAAAATCCTAGGAAGAAGTTTTGGAAGCATTCATCTCACACTGGTCTTGAGCAGCAAGTGATGAAGAAGGAGCCTAACAAACAAGAGGACAAATTCCTCTCCCACACAGTGAGTCAGATGCAGATGATGATCTAGTGCAAGCTGCTGTCTCCAACAAACTGCTCCAGCAACAGCAACAGGTTTCCCATCATGCATCTTCTATAGGTACTTGTTGCAAATGGCTTTTAACTAAAATGGCATCACAGAGTCCATCTTACGAGATACAAGCACACTGATCCAGACCAGATTTTTTACTTCACCTCTTCTGCCTGAAAATATGCTACTATCAAAGTGTCAGACAGGGAAGAGACTCCCCTTTATCTCTTCATTCACTGAGAAGAATCCATCATCCAACACTTTTCACCTGCCTCAGTCACAGGTAAATCCCAGACCAGATTTTTTTTTACACTCAAACCCTCCATGCTTCCTCTCACCCCCCTTAGTGGGACAAATAAAGCCCAATAATATGCAAACCCCTTGATTTCTCAAATTCCTTCCACTCCAAGATGTCTTCTGGCAAGGAGCCTCCTGCAGAAGGGATGAGCCCTGTCTGTGCCAAAACGCAACTCAAGCACTCGCTTACAGCTCTGTGTCAGATTTTTATCGTAACATCACTCTGAATACATATATACATTAAAAAAAAAAAAAAAGCCCACAAAAAAAGGACATCCAATTTAAACCCATCAGCTTTGAAATGTGAGAAACATGAGTGGGACACAGGCACGAGCGGCCTCGACAAGCTCCTGCATCCCCTGGCCCGGCTGCCCTGCCGAGAGGGCTTTTTGTCTTCCCAGCACGCTGGGGCTGAGAGGGCCGCTTCCCAGAGAGAAGGCAGCTTGTTTGCAAAAAAAAGGGGAGTTTTCTTTAGCTTTTCTGAAAAATAATCTGCCTTTTTTTATGTATATATATATATATATATATATACCGGCATAAATGCTGCAATTCTTTGTAGGATTTTTTCTCCTTTTTTTTTATTTCCTTTCTCTGGTAACAAATGCTCCAGTGTCTTCACCAGGATAAAAGGGTGTGGGAGGGAAAGGTACAACCCCCTCCTCTCCAAACTGAACCAGCAACATATTTGCGCTATTTAATTTAATAGGGAATTAATACCATTAGCGGATTAAATATGCCAGCAGCGTTAGCAGTCAGCATTCATTCCAGCAAAGCAGACGGGTGTGTGCGGATCTATCACATGCTAACAATGAAGTGAGAATGAGCCAGCCTGGACAGTGCGACATGTACCAGAGCAGTGGAGTCCAGTGTCCTTTTGCAACCCTGTGTTGTGCAAGAATGTCCACAGCCCAGGGTCAAGGTTAAACCATTCTGCCTGGGCTCCTGGTGTGGCCATGGGATGAAGGATGGATGGAGGCTTGGGAGAAATACCTTTGGGTGCACCGCTTTTGTCAAGCCTCAGTTTCCTCATCTACAGAATGATCACAAAGACATTGGTCCAGCATCTGCTTCGATCTTCTAATAAGAACTGCTTCAGGACAGCAAGACAGCGATGATATTATCTGTAAGAGCTCAGGAATTGGTGGGCACATGCAGATGGAACAAGGGACCTTTTGTTCCTGTTAACACTGCCTGCCTTGATGCCCCATCCAGGAGACCATGGTAGAGGTGTGACTGTGCCTTGGTGATGTGACTGTGCCTCCGTGATGGGACTGCATGTCTCGCAGGCAGTGGGAAACAGCTTTTACTCCACATTTGCTGCCTTCACTGACCCTTACTGTTCATTTTCCAATGATGAACTCAAGATTGTGACATCAATCTCCCCAGCATTGGTGGAAAATGCATCAACTTGCTCCCCTCCGCTCACTTATCTAGAGCTCCAGCCAAGAGTGGGGCATCTGCTCACCCTGCTCCCCCGTGGCAGATCCTCCCCCTCACCCTTGCAGTGGCAAAAGCAGCCCCTGCCTCCAGCACCCCTCAGAGAAGAAAGCAGAGGCTGGACAGGGAAGAATGGGCAGGGGTTTCGGGTGAGGCTCTTTCAGGATATTGTCCTCAGGATTGCACAGGAAAAGTAGCAAAAGAGAAATTCTGCACACCAAGAAGTGCCTCTTCAGGGACTGCTCAGGGGCTGTACCAGAGAGCGATGGGGCACAGCAGAAGACAAGAGGACCAGGGATGGAAGGGGAAGCTGCAGAGGAAGGATGATTAGGGAGGTGACATGAGAGAAGCATAGCGTGAGCAAGAGATTTAAGCATAGGGAGAGAGAAAGGAAGGGAAAGAGGCCAATAGAAGCGTCACTGGGGCCGGTCAAACATTTCATTTTTGGCAGCTGTGCTCCAAAATGATCAAGCAGCCAAAAAGAAAAAGAAATAAAGAGAAACCACTTCAATAAACACTAAAAATTACAAGAGCCTTTTATTTTAATATGATTTGCACAGTATTTTTGTTAGCAATTGACAGGATTCCCTCCCTCTCTGGCGAGGCACCTGGGAGGAGAGGAGAGATGAATAGAGGAAGGACTAAATGAACAATGAGGGGACGCTGGCTGTGCCACTGGCATTGCTCCACAGGCTCCAGTGGGCTGAGCTGGCAGAGGATTTGGCCCATTGCTGGCACTCTGTGGAGAGGTGAGGGAGTGGAGCAGAGAGTGGTGGGTATCTGGGGTTCCTATACAGGGAACATGCCATTTGCTGTACATGTTAAGGCACCTCCACAATCCAATCTCATTTCATGGCCTCTTATAGTGGCACTGGGGAAGGGGCATCCTCTGGTACTGGGGTGTCATGGTTTAAGCCATAAATCAGCCACGCAGTTTGTTCACTCACCTCCCCTTTTTTCTTCCCTCTGCTC